>JAHDVF020001346.1:600000-772265 GCA_022606425.2 Lepidostoma basale
TCTTGTGACTTAAACTGGATGATATGGATATCGACAACATATGGTTGCTACAAGACGGCGCTACATAGCACACAGCGCACGCCACGATGTACGTAGGTACTCGTACATTCTTCTCGAGCGATTTAAAATGGCGTCCCTATTGAAAGATTACTGTAATTTCCAAGTTTTGTAGGAAATACTGCTTTTAGGCATAAATATACCATTGTTAACTAAGCGATTATTTTAAAAATTTATTTCATAAAAATATTCCTTTGTTTTTTAAGATGTTTGTTGTTTCAGCTTATGATTTGTAAACAAATTAAATTAAATTAAATTGCAAACATGTTTCGGGACAAAGAAGCCCTTTATCAGTGTAAAATTATACAAAACAATTATATAAACAAATTTTATAATGAATAAATACTGTTTAAATTGTTTGTTTTTTTTTCAATTATACTGATGAAGGCCTCCTGTGCCACGAAATATTTTTGTAATATTATTTTATTTTATTTGTATAAAAAATAAATAGGTAGTTGCAAAAAAGTAAAAATAAATAATTATTAAAACAGAGTATTATATAATAATATTTACGTAATAAAAAAATATATTAATTCTTTTTAAGAACGCGAGAATAATAGTAAAAAAAAATGGGAGTAATTAAAATGTTTTAATCTTTACAGGAAAAAAAGACACTCATGAAGAAGAAGCCATTGAAGATGTCTACACTGCCAGAGTGTCTCTTATCCTCTCCAAAAGACGAAGCACCAGAATGTCCAACGTGTCCAACAGAATGGATAAGGATAATGGACCCGATTACATCGATAAAATTGATGAAGCTGGTGAAGAAGGTATGTGATTCTACAAAATTATTAAAGTAAACAAAATTATAAACATTTAATATTAAGGAAAATGTCAATTAGTCCATTTCTTAGATTTTTTTATTATATTTTATGGAAGTATTGCTAACAATAAGTAAGCGTTTGGTCCCATAAAATATAATAAAAATGTATGATATTAAACAATTGACAAGATGTTTAAATCATTGGTCAAAGAAAATTATTATTTGAAATATAATGATTATAAAAATACACTTATCCCGCCTTTGGCCTCATACGATAGCCAAGATTAATAAAAATACTCAAATAACTCATAATTAATTTGATAATGGTTCTCACCGATGTACATGGGCAATTTTTTAAATAAAATCACAGGTAGAATTAGGTCAAAAAGTGCTCACAAAAAGCTTATAAAAAATGGCTACTAGCGACATCTGTAGAATTTTACATGTTATAACAAAAGTTCCATAGATGCCGCTCATATAATATATGGTATATATTTTAATATAAGACGTTTCCTGACTTTTCATTTACATTTTTCTACCTATTTTACGTATATTTGTTCATCAAGTTTCCACGGTAAAGTTTTATAAGAGGGAACATAAAAGTGAACTCAAAATAAACACAATAAACATGTACGAGTATTTTTTTACTTTTTCTCATTTGAATTATTCCTATCGTTAGTATTTTAAACCAGATTTGTATACTAATAATATTTACTGAAAATTCAAATTACCTGTATTAATTTCGTTAGAATTGAACTTTTTCCTCATACAAGAGAGAATATATTTAAATATGTAGTATTATATTATCAAGATTTAAGCCACAGATAATTTCAAAATGTTTGATTGTATGAGCACCGACCCAGACAGCGGAAGGCCGCTGATTGATTGATTAGATAGATTTGATCCCGAATGAAAAATAATTTTAGACGTCAAAGGCGTAAATATATATACTTTTTAAATATATTTTATACTTATATCACACTCCTTACTCCAGAAAACATTATTAACTACTATTACTTTGCAACTTTTTTATAATTTAAGAGAAGGTATTTTTTCTTCTTCTTCCTCAGCCTATTCCCGTCCACTCCTGGACAAAGGCCTCCTCCATTCGCTTCCATGTCACTCTGTCCTGTGAAGACTGCATCCAGGTCACTACGACGTGTTTGTTCAGATCATCATTCCACCGTAGTTGCGGTCGCCCTGCACTTCTCTTTGATGTCCACGGTCTCCAAGTCCGCAGTCTTCTTGTCCACTTTTCATCTGAGCTTCTAGCTACGTGACCTGCCCATTGCCATTTTAGAGTCGTCACCCAGTGGATGATGTCAGTGACCTATATTTTTTTCTCTCACCGTATCGTTTCTGACTCTGTCTCTTAGGCTTATTCCTAACATGACTCTTTCCATGGCTCTTTAGGTCACTCGTAGTTTCTCGGCACTTTGTTTAGACAATGTAACAGTTTCAAGACCATAAGTACCAACTGGCAGAACGCAGGCTTCATAGACTTTCGTTTCAGGTTGATCGGTATTTTCCAGTTTTTAAGGATGTAACTTATGTTTCCGAAAGCTGCCTAACTTAGTCCAGGAGGTATTTATAGATAGTAAGATTTATACGTTCTTCTCTTCTTCTTCTTCTTGTCCTGTCACACCTCCGTGGTGCATATGGCCTCAAGGAACCCTCTCCATCCGACCCTATCCTGCCTAATTTCAACATCATCCCAAGTGAGGCCTGCTGCTTTGACTGCGTCCTGCAGGGTTCTTCTCCGGGTGGCTCTAGGTCTGCCTCGCTTCCTCTTCCCCCTATAGGGGACCGTTCTAGTGCGCTTTGAGCGATGTAGGCTGGGTTCCGTCTCAGAGTGTGACCGACGAGCGACTTGTTATCTGATTGGCTTTTCACCTGCCATGGTCCAGAGAATGGCCTTAGCTCTATTTTACGATAGAGAAGAGTGAAGCGGCGCTCCACTGCCCTTTTGTGTATGCATGTGTTTTTCTTTTTTAATATTTTCCAGAATTATAAAATATAATGTTGTTCTAAACGATTGAAAAACAGATTTAATTTTCATTTCAGTTGTATTCGAATACAACCTTCTTTAACCCCTATTCTGCGACCAGCTGCATTTGAAGTCCAAAAAAAATGGTTTCTTACTGCGGCAAACTACATTTGCAGCTTATACATAATTGTATCTTATAAACCTTTTTATTTAGTTCCTTACAATTTAATTTTAAGTAATATTATGATCTACTGGGACAATCCGTCTGAGCTACAAATGAAGTCAGCCGCTGTTGGAGACTTACTGCAAATGAAGCCAGCAGCACAATGGGGTTTAATAAACAGTTTGACAAGAAGGGAGCTCCGGCACCTTTTAACTAACTAACTAACCATCAGCCGTCTCCCCGAAGGTCTAGGCAGAAAGAATCGACCGTCACAATTTTAATTCTTGACATACTTCACTCGGTCCTCAACATTCATACATAGTGTCAAGTACGCACGTCAATGTTTTCGACCCCTGACGTGGCCGAAATTCAATATTTGAATTGTTTGATCGTGCCATGCAAGGCTTCAGAGTAAGAGAGATATTTAAGTATCTTTTAGAATTATAAAATATTATGTCGTTCTAAGTAAAAGAAAAACAACATATATGTTTTTATATTTTAAAATAAACTTCTTGTATTTAGAATGTTCTTTTATCTAGAAATTAAATTAAAAACACTGTTTTTATTGCGATTTTATTTATTAAATGTTTGTATAGAATATAAATATCAAACACAACATGGATCGGAGTTGACCTCCATTATTTGGTATAAATGTACAATATCATGTTATATATTTACATATGTGGATGGAAGTCACCTCCGACACATGTGTTTGAGATTTATATTCTATAAAAATATTTAATAAAACAAAAATTGTGTTGTTAATTCAATTCCAAGGTTATTTCAATTGAATTCCACGGTGTTAACGCTTTTACCTTTAATAAAAAGAAAGTTCAACATGATATTATCTTTTAAAAACAATATTAGTAAAACCATTATTTGAGATTAAATTCATTAAATTTCTATGATGTTCTTTTGTAACATTTTTTTAATCGTTTAATTTCAAATTTTTATCTTCTTTTGAATTAATCTGCCAGATTTAGTTTAATCTATAGACACGTTGGGTTAATGCGTAGGTATTTGCGTTGATTGTTAAATTGTATATCATATGGTTTATTTATTAGTCGCCGCCAGACGACGAAGCACATGTCTCGATATTGTTATGCAGTGCCGGATAAGAGATAGGTATATTAGAGGTAGCGAGTCCTACTGACCCCGCGTTTCTAGACTCCCATGTAAAGAAGTGAAACATGGAACTGACAAAAGAAGGGTGAAAGTAGAATAAATGAAGCAGAAATTAGATCTCTTCGACCAATGGACCAACGACCATTCGGGTGGTGGTCTAGGGGATAGAACGTTTGGCTCCTGATCCAGGGGACATGGGTTCAAGCCTGGACACGACCAGATTCCTTCTTCATAATCTTCTTATTCAAGTGCCCTGTCGGGTCCCCCCAAAGTTGGCGATCACCTCGGCGAACCTGTCCCTGCCCTGCGCCACTCGGAACAGCTCCTCTACACTTCGGATGCTGGTCCACTCCCTCACGTTTCGCAGCCAGGACATTTGTCTCCTTCCGGGGCCTCGGCGCCCCTCAATTTTCCCCTCCAATATCAGTTGGAGAAGGTGGTACTTTTCCCCACGCAGTATATGACCCAGATGTAATGACATAATAATGAGCTATTTTCTGCTCACATTGAAGATTGTAAAATAAATTGTAGATGAATTAAGAATTGAATGTAATGCAAATGAAAGTGTTATAAACAAAATAATGAAAATGTTATAAGATGCTTTGGACATATGGAAAGAGTGCAATAAAAAATAAAGGTAAAGAAAGTATATATTATCGAAGTAAATGGTAAAGCTGCAGTTATCTCCGGATGCCTTAGGGACACTGTCTGGGACAATGCAAGTGGAAAGCAAAGTTAGAATTTATAAAACATGCATCAGGCCCATAATGACATACGGAATCGAAGCAAGAGCAGACACTGTCGGAACCAAACATCTCTTAAGAGTAGCAGAAATGAAAACATTGCGACCTATTGTGGGAAGAACACTTAGAGATTGAATACCTAATGAAGAAATTCGCAAATCCTGCAAAATTGAAGACATAGTGCGATGGAGTAGTCGGAGATGGAGGCTTTTGTGATGTTAATATCTTGATCACGAATTATTACGGTTATGGCATATGCACACACATGTACTCGTAGACCGCCGTCTGAGTCACTTGTCATCGTGTGAATGATCGACTGGATAACGATTTGAAACGATATTATCTTAAATATTAATTCCTCGAAAAACTCGAACTTTGCAGAATCTAATTAAATTGAATCTTCCATTAGCATTGATTATGTTGTTATTCACATTAAATTTATTGTTCCAACATTAAAGATTTATAATTAAGTGTAAAATAATAATAGGATCATAAAGATGGTTTGGACACATGAAATGAATGAATGAAGAAATCATGAAAAAGAGTGTATATGCAAATGACGAAAATTAAATGTCGGTCACGTGAGGAATTAGATAAATCGTCGTGTATGCATGACACGATGTATGAATGTTGAGGAATCGAGAGAAGTGTGTCAGGAAAGAAAAATGTGGCCGCCTATTATTTATGCCTACCCTTTCAGCGAGGTTAGTTACTTGGTTGAATTATTTATACTTTGGTATGTAAAAATAATTTATTGGTGATGTGACATTCTTAAAAATAAATAAAATATTTGTTTTAAATATTTTGATTTATGAACACCCTACCGTTTTCGCATGCATTAGGAACTATCTTGTAAATACCACAAATGTTTCATTGCGTAATTATAATACAGTAGAACTCCAATTATCCGAACTAGGACTATCCGAATCGCTTATTATTCGAATAGCATTCAGAATTTCAGGAAATTTCAGGAAATTTCAGAAATTTGTGCTGAAGATTTAGGAGAGTGGATAGTGTGTGATTCGTCAGACCCTGGGTTTTAAATTCTAAGGGTACGGCCACACTGGACTGCCAGAATAGGAGTCAAGATGAACACCTAGCGAACCAACATATGGCATACTATGGGACCGGCCATACTATACACTTCACTCCACAGTGAATGAACACAAGCCACCTGTGTCTTGACTCCTACTCTTGCACTCCTGTGTGGACGGCCCCTAAATGATAATGAAAGTGTCGAATGAAAATATAAGAAGTGAATATTGTGCGAATGATGGTGTTATGAACAAAATAATGAAAAGATTATTAAAATGGTTTGGATATATGGAAAGAATGAATGAAGAAAGAATGGTAAAAAAAATTATATGTTACCGATGTAAATGGAACCAGAAATAGAGGAAGACTGAGGAAAATGTGGCACGATCAAATAAATCAAATATTGAATGTCGGCCACGTGAGGAGTTAGATAAAGCGACGCGCGTGCATGACACGATGTATGAATGTTGAGGAATCAAGAGAAATATGTCAGAAAAGAAAAGTGTGGCAGTCCATTCTTTCTGCCTACCTTCGGGATGACGGCGTGATGGTTAGTTAGTTAGTTAGTTAGTTTTCTGTACAATCTTCCTGTTATTCTTATGCAATTAAACTATCGTAAATATGCATAACAAAAAAAAAAATATTGTTAGAATGTCAAACGAATGATTTTGTTTTTACTAGGACCGAAAGTCCGCAAGAGCCTCTGGCGATTCCCGAAAGAGAAGACAAGGGGAAAGAAGATTTGGTTCATCTACACGTGGCCGCTGAAGCTGCTGCTCACGTGCCTGATCCCCTCCCCCAAGACATATCGCAAGCTCTACCCCATCTCCTTCATCATGTGCATCGTCTGTATAGGAACAAACTCCTACTTCGTGTCCTGGATGATAACTACAATTGGTAAGAACCACTTCAATAATTGATCTTTTTTTTTCAGAGATATTTTAATTAATTTTTTTTTTTAAGAAACATTTGTTGGCGTTCTAACCACAATGTTCTGACGTTAAAATTGTTTCGATTTCAATCCGAATTGGTTAACCTGGTAAGAAACATTTCAACAGAAAATAAACCAACTAATTGTTTTAATAAATTAAATTAAATTATTAATTTCGCAGAACAAATAAGACTAAAACCATGCTCAATGGTCAAACATTAAGAATGTATCAAAAAATATTTTTTATAACATTTGTCAGATCATGTAAACACTTTTATAATATTTTAATTATGTATTTTTATAATATGTATCACTGAAGAAGGAGTGGTTGTCCGAAACATGTCTATGTAATTGTTTTAATATAAGTATATACAAAGTATATATAAAAGAAAAAGATATATAAAGTATGTATTTCAATTCAAACTGGATTCGAAATATATTATGAGCTATTTATATCGTGCTTTTTCCCCAATTCACCAATAATATAAAGTTTTTTGATAAAAGCGTCTAAAAGACATTGAAGCAATGAACTACTTACGGTGTCACAAAAGTTTAAAATATTACCGTGGTTAATTTAAATTATTCATTGCATACAATGTAAAAAAACAATTAAAAATAATCGTTTTTAATAAGTAAACGTTTTACAATAATTTATTCGTCAAGATAATTGCTTTCGTCGTCGATCGATAGATGGCAGCCAAGAAAATTACCTATATTTTATTTTACGTACAACCGCATATTACTGCTTCAAGTGAATATTAAATTACCAATTTAATGTATTCTCTGCCGCTCCTATTTTTATGAAATAAATCTCTGCACTTAAGAATTATGATTTTTTAACTATCTAAACACAAACTTCTATCTTCCATCTCATTTTCTGTCGATTAGTTTCGATACTAACCGTGACTTCTTCAGGTCGACCACAGAAGTGTTTTTTTTTTATGATTATATATATTTTTTGAATAACATAACTTTAAGAACAATAAGCACTTTTTACCAAAATTTGTTACATTTTTTTGTTTGTTTCAATCCTGGAGATTGGTTTGCAGCAAAGTTTATTTACATCTTTGATGGTTCTTGGAATGCCACTTGGGCCTTTTTAATGTGATATTTTCTGAATCATCCACGTGTTCCTAGGTCGTCGTTGACGAGGAAGATTCACAGACAGAGCTCTATTTACTGTGTGGTCTGGTGATCTCCGCAATGGTGATGTCAATACAAATGTCTTTAAAATGTTTAAATGTGCGCATTAATATGATTATTATTATTATTAACATATTGTTTATGAAGAACTCGTGCAGCTTTTTGACAATAACTTAGAATAATCCTATTATTGATATATAATACATTTGAAATTCTACTAGATAGCAACATAATCTTCTACAGATTTTATCAATAATCGTATAATTGATTAATCTATTGACATTGCACCAAATGAGTAAAGTAATTAAAAATACAGGCGTCAGAGACAAGAAAGATTATTTTAAGATTTCATTCAAGATGATTAAATACCGGCATTAGCGCGATAAATCAGCTTGCGTCAATACATCGTGTCCATGATGACCAAGATCTGTAATTAGTTTTTAAAGTGCGTAAAATAAAGATCTTTACACTTCTTGTTTCTTGTCACGCAAATTAAAATTGATTCACGTGAGACTCACATAAATCGGCGTTTATTAATCGAGTAAATAACTTATCCACAGAGAGTGAACTCGCAGAACTTATCGGAATAATTGAAAGGGAGGGTGAACTGGTGGGCTTGAGGATTAACAGATCAAAGATAATGATGATAAGCAGAGCTAACCAATTCACAAACAAGCCTTCTCTCAGATTTGGAAGTTGTGAATGAATTACTCTATCTTGGATCGCTGATAACTGACCAGGGGGGGTGCGAGAGGGAGATTCGACGCAAAACCCAAATGGCTAAAATTACCATGACAAAGCTCACCAAGATATGGCAGGACAAAAATATCTCCAACAAGACCAAGATGAGACTGGTTCAGTCCCTTGTTTTCTCTATATTCCTTTATGGTTACGAGTCTTGGACTATGCGAACATCAGAGACGTCCAAAACTGATTTTCGAGATGTTGTGCTGGTAACTAATTGTGCGGATACCCTGGACGGCAAAAAGAACAAACCAGTCAATCGTTGACCAGCTGGGTATCAAGGCAAGACTCTCGCGGATGTGCTCTCAGAGTGCCGAAATAGTTTGGACACATAGCCTGGAGAGATCAGGACAACCTTGAAGAGCTCATCATGGGCAAAGAGAAAGGAAGATGGTCACAAGGACGACCACCGAGCCGCTGGTCCGATTAAATCAGGGATCTAACTGGTCTCTCATTAGCTACAGCCTGGAGACTGACGGGTGACAGGAGTGCATGGCGTGCCATGGTCAATAGTTTACAGGATGGACACGACTCTCAATCATGAGATATGCGACTAAGAAGAAGAGAAATAACTATCAAGTTATAGTTATTATCGCTACACCTTAGAAACCATCAGACGTGATATTATTTTTTAACAATATAGTCTGAGTGGAGAGTACGAGTGAGACTTATCATTATGATTGTAGCAATGAATAAGAAAATTGGTAAATTGATTATAATTTGATCTTTTCGTATCATATATTAACTGTATACAAGGAAAGATCAACGGATTTATTTGATTAAAATAAATTATAATTTATTTCAACCCCCGGGAGTACCTTAGATAATAGCCCCTAAAATTTTCAATTACAGTAAACTTATTTGTACAATCATAAATGTATTCGTTTCTTTAAACAACTTTCTCGTACAGCATTCAGTTTAATGTATTGATTATAGCAACAAAACTGTATAAAACGCAAAAATATGATATTGTTCTATTAATACACAGAACATGTCGGGTAACATAAAAGATAATTTGGTTTGGACAGGTCAAGTGATACGCATTTTCAAAAAAAAATTTTGGAATGTACGTAAATATTCGATGAATAAATATATAAAGCTGTCATCTTCCAAATCTGATGCCGGAGAAAAATGTGTTGAAGGATAAAATTGTTTTGATCGGAAGTTTTAATTTTGACAATAATCGTATTTGTTTATTTTTTAGGAAGGGTCTTCGGAATCCCCGACTCCATTATGGGGATGACATTCCTAGCTTTCGGGGGGTGCTTGCCGGAGGCCTGCTCTATATTTATCATGTCCAGAAGAGGTAAAACCTCAATACATTATTATTGTTATTTTGTTGAAAAAACTCCTTACATCATTACAGCGCGAGCCAAATCGGTATAAAGGGTGAAAAAATATATATCAAAGAAAATATACATAGAACCTTATGAATAGAAATATGCCAGTTATTTCCTTGCTACCTTTATCGTAAGGGTATTCATGAACTCGCCATAATTGCATCCAAAGAGGTCTATCTCTTTTGCAACCTCATTTAAAAGACGAATCGCTTTCAATACAGGAGAACTTCGAAGGGCGTCTCTGCGGCAATTTGGGTCATAAAATAATATATGCCACCTTGCTCTGCTATAACTATGGGGAACGTATAGATTTAGTTCTCTCAGTATTTCTGGATTGCAAATACCTCCGAATAATAGTTTTAAAAAATGCATACCTAGAATGATCATTCGACGAGTTGTTACACGACATTAAACGATAAAACCATCGATATATTCTTATTTATTGTTTCTTAATCAATTAATACGAATCAAAACGTCTGTTTTCTAGACTGTAATGAAAATATCTGACATTTGATTATGCCTTAGACAGGTGAAACGTGTCATTCACATCAAATATTGTAAAACTTCTAGAAAACAGATGTTTTTATTCCCATGAATTAAATTTTCTTACATATCACTTCGCTAGTTTCAATAGAAGGAATTAGTAAGCAGCAAAGTGTAACATTTTTGTTGTTTTGTAGTTTCCAATTATATTTACACATTACCATTCAGCGAGTTATTTGAATCTAATTAATGTATACAACATTAAAACTATTGATTCTCATGACATGTGATAAGTAGCCTATCTATCACCATTATTTTGTCACGTGAATTCTACACCCCACCAATGACTGTGTGACAATCACGCTCTCATCGCCGGGAATCGAATCTGGGACTTTTTGTATGGCAGTCATAGCGCTTGCAGTTATTACTTAGTTAATTTATAAATAATAATGTTACATTCGGGTGTATACGTAATTTTAGTGGTTACTAGCAATCTTTTTTTTATCACCTATGAGAAACACCACTATTAGAGCCAGAACTGAAGTGTTTGACATCATTGGAAGAGTGGCAGCGCCAAAATGGCCATGACCAGGCCATGTCACTCGCATCTCTGACATGACAGCATTGCTCTTATGCTGGTGTACTAGAACTGCGACCCGAAACCCAGAACGTTCCCAACTTCGATGGAAGGGCGACATTAAAGAGACCGCCTGTACGACATGGATGCATGTTGCCCAGGAATGATAGGCATAGAAGCAGATGGAGGAAGTCTACGTCCAGGAGTGTACGGATATCCGCTGATTATGATGATTTTTATGATGGTCCATAATCAACTTTTTGAACGCTAAGGCATTTACACTGTGGAATTCCATAGTAATATACTTAGGAATGTTTATTATTATTTAATATTATTTTTAGTTTTTAGTGAAAAAAAATAATTATTAGTACTTATAACAAATAGCCCAGGTTAATTTTTAAATTTGAATTATTGTATCGAATTTTAAATGCGTTTTTATATTAGTCTTTCATTGTTTAGTTTTTATTATATTTTTACACCTGAAGATGGGAGTGTCCTCCGAAACATGTCGTGTTTTTTAATTTTTTTTAATAATAAGTGGATTAAACAAAGTTATTTTCAATTTCCTAAGTATGGTTCATAATCTATGTATCCTTGAAACGTTCATTTCTAATGAGGATACATTTCAAATCCTTTTATCATGTTTCAGGCGAGGGCGGTATGGGGGTGTCCAACTCGCTGGGGGCCAACTCTCTGGCTATTCTGTTCTCCCTTGGTATTCCCTGGTTCGCCAAGAGCATGATTCTCCGCGGAGAAGGCGAAGAAGGCTTCATCAACATTCAGTCCAACGGCATCGAGTACATTATCCTCTCCCTCATCCTAGCCGTTATATGCCTCTACGTGGTGCTCTACCTCGGGAAGTTCTACCTGAAGAAAACAGTCGGAGCGACTATTCTAGTTCTCTATTTCATATTCATCATCATGGCTATTCTCATGGAGACGGGAGTATTCTACGATGTTAGTGATTGTTGAGAAGGTCTCATTTTAAAACAAAAAACGTATTTTCAGTAAAAACTAAATTCTGGTAAAAAAAAAGTTCAGTATCCTAGGTCATGGGTCGACAACCTTTTGTTGTAAAAGGGCCAAATATTTGACGTTGGAACGTGCGGGCTGCACTTGGGCCACATGTCATTACAGTATACCTACAATATTTTTGTACAAATATTTTAGTTTTTAAAATAAAACGCTTATTGAAAATTCATTGTAGTAAATAAAATCAATGAGATTTTTGTGGTAGAATTTGACTTGCAAGTTTTTTTTTATATTAGCTTGCATTTTTGAAGTTGAAACGCATAGTATTACGTCTAAATGTGAATCCAATAACCGAGAACAGTGTTTGTTTTTTGGATAATTCACAATTGAATAAGTTTCCTCATTAATATATGTATTACCGAACATAGTAATTATTTGTTAAGCAAACCATTTTAAATACTTGTACTTTTCATAAGGCAAATTCTCATAGATATCCACCAAGTGGATAAGTAATAAGTTTTTCTCTCCCTATGTAGTTCCTTTGGTACTGGAACACATTTTTAATAACTCCTCATAAACAGAAAAGTTTTCATTAATTCCTCAAACAAATAAAGGGAATTGTGTCGCATCCGACTCGTCCGTACTTTCGTCCATCGCAAAAGAGAGGCGTTAAAGACTGCACTTTATCTTTAAGCTGTTCACATAAGCTAGCGCCTAAGTCTTCTGTGCTAGCTTCTTGTAGTCCCTTTTTATTCCGTTGTGTATGATATTGTACGTCACGTGCGTTGCGGCGAGAATCTTGCGGGCCAAAACGATCACCAAGACGCCGCTGGTTGCCGACCCATGTTCTAGGTGATAGAACGCTTAATTACTGATCAATTTGCCGTAGATATCATTCTAAGCTCTATCGATATATTAAAGAGCGAAAATTTTCAGCTCACTTTGAGGATTATAAAGTAAATTAAATCCTTGGTGTTGAATTTTTTTAAACCACGTTAATTTAGAAAATTTCTAAAGAAATAACATGATTTTATCCCCGATTCTATTTATCGCCATCAAATGGTTATTTAATATTTAAATTATTTCTCCTATTGTTATCTTGGTTGCATAACAATCATTAAACCATTGATTTCTTTCTTTGTGAATGTTCAAAATCATGAAATTTATTTGACATTATTTATTTTGAAATATTTAAACATTTGAAAGAAGGACTTCTGACTTACATTGATTGTCGTTGCGCGACTGTAGTGCCATTGCGGGTTGCAGCATCCAACATGGCGTTACCAATGGTGATGAGAACTTAACGTATCCATTCAACGCTTTTATTTATCTGTTTTTCGAAATCAGATTTTCCAATATACGTAAATACTGATATTTTTTTATTTCAAATTGAGTTTGTATTTTAAAATATGTTTTTGTACGTTATTGTTCACTGATTATTAATTATAAAATTTCTAATATTTGTACATATTATTTATTTGATATTTTTTCAAATCATAAATGTTGGGTACGTCTTTATTGTATAGTTAAGTTAGATAAGTATATTTATGTTGTTGTACACGAACTAATAATTAACTATTAATTTACTGAAAATGATATTTTTTAATTATGATCCTCTGTCTCCCGTTTCCTAAAATTCAAACATAAAAAAAAATCAGATCATTGATACACAAGCGTCTTCTTATTTCCTAATTTATTTGTATTTATATTATTAAGTTTGCATGGTAAAAATATACATAATAATACCAATAGAACTTTTAACTTGTCGAAAAGCAAATTAAAATTAATATAACACTAGAAATTTTAAGAATAAAAAATAAACTTATTTATATTAATTTTAAAACTACACAGAATTAGAATGAAATAAATTGTAAAACCGCTGTAAATATATATATATATAAATATATATATATTTTTTTATAACATTTGAAAAATCATAACACGATCCATTACGCTTCCAGCTTATCATACACACAAATTTTATATATTTAATATTTATTCTTTGGCCATATTAATACATAATTAAATAAACAAATTTTGACGAACACTACAACAATTTTATGGACAAAATTGTTTACTTAATACTTAAAGGATGTCCTTCTAGATAAACCATGTCAAAAACGATTTCAGTTAATATTTACGATATAATAAATCATGTTGCAAAAGTATAGTGAATATATTATTTAAAAATCAAATACAGACATAAACAACCAATTATATTGAATAATGCATGTGTAAGTATCATTCTGGAAAAACAAATATTGAAATAAAATGTCCATCTCATTCCACAGATTTAATTGACCAAGTAGGTGTGTAATGGATCAGAAAATCTTAATTTAAAATACGAAATTCGTTTAGACTACTCACAATGGGTACAAGAAAGTAAACAACTCAAATGATATTAATTTTATTTACTCTAGATCATAGTTTCCCAACCTTTTCTGGACCAATAGTCCCATTTACAAGAAAAAATAATCTAACGCCCCCTCTCGGTAACATATTCTCAAAAAAAATCTTATTGTTGCACATTTTCTATATTAAATCTCTCTATCGAAACATACTTGATTGCGTAATTCATGCATTTACTTGCCAACTTGCAAAAACTTGTCATTATTTTCTTATTATTTTTTTTGAGTTGGACGCCACCTATGACTGCCTCGATGCCCCCCATTTGCCTCTAGGCCCGCTATCGCCCCCATGGAAGGTTAACCCATGGGGGCGGTATCGCCCCCGTTGAGAAGCTATGCTCTAGATATTTTTACAAACATTGTGGATAAAAATATTTGATTCATAAACAATCAAAAATCGAATGCTATAATTTTGAACACCCTACCACACACATTTATAAAAATAGTATAAAAAATAGGTAATGCTCTAGTTATATTTTTTTTAAATAGTTTTCTGTTTTACTTAACTTTTGTTTATTTTTAATCTGATAGAAATATAGGCACATACATACATATAATAATGTGCAATAACACCTACTTAAAGTATTTAACAACCTTTCAAACGTATAATAAAACATGATGTTTACGTAATATTGTTCCAATTCACGCGTTTAGAATAATTAAACTTTAAAAGGCGTGATCTCACATACTCCATATGTTATAGAAATGGCACTCACACAAGACTATTAGGGTACCTAATCAGTACATTTCACTGAAGTACATAACGTAATACGGCAATCATTGGAGACAATCACTTGAAACGAATTCACACTGCACAAACTATTTTGATCTGAGCCCTACAATGATACAATTTAACAACAATTCAGAAAATTTAGCCAAGTACCAAATTGATCTATAGTGGGAGACTGACTCATATATTCACAAAACTGAAAGAATATTGAATGCTCTATTTTAGGAAGTGCTAAAATAAATTAATAAACTTATATTCAACAGCAGCGATTACCAAATTATTTAATTTTATTTCTAATTAAAAATTATAATTGATTTCATAACAATTTTAACAAAGATAGATTCAAAAACATGTTTTTTAAATACCAATACGTGGTTTTTTTTAATTATATAAAATTCACTTTAATTAAACATTAACATTTGTCAAGCACTACCTGAGTTTGAGTTAATATTTTCCAAGTGGATATTTTATTGCATAAGGGGATTATTTTTAAATCAGCATATACGTAGTTTTATTACGGTCCTAGCACAACTGAATGGCACGATACACGTCAATCTAATAAGTGGCTGTAATTCTATTACCTAACTATAGTATTTCAGTCACGTTTAAATATTATGTAAAGTAAAAAAAGAATTCGAATCAATTACGAAAATAAAATAATATTTTCATATGAAGCACTCACGTTGGGGTTAAACATTTTTAATAATTACATATATAAAATAAAATAACGTTTTATATATTATTTATTGTTTCTTAAACGATGATGTAAAACTCCATATTAAATTAATTATACGAATGAAAACGTCAGTTTTCTAAAAGTTTTATTATATTTTAAGGAAATGACATGTTTCATCCTTCAAATGACTTTTGATAATGCCTTAGAATGCCTAAAAAAATGACGTTTTCATTCGTTTTAAATACTTTAATTGTCACTATTTTTACTTGTACCCAAGCTTCATCAGAACAATATAAGAAGCTCATTAAAAATACAGATTTGCATGAATATTTAAACTTTTGACAGTTGCTAAAATGTTAATTTGTCTGTATACTCGTATTTCTGTAAATCAGAATTTTTATATTGCCCTAAAGAAGCGTGGTACAAGCGAAACTAGTTAGCACTAGTGATTAATATAGAAAGTTTTATCTTATTTTATATAGGTATGTAATAATAATGAAATGGTTGCAAAACGAATTATCGTTCAAATTTAACTTTTATGGATTTTTTCCAAAAGATACGCTCAGTTTATCGTCATTCCTTAAGGGATTTCAAAGAAAAACACGCTGTGTCGTTATTTCGAACTAGAGCTGAAAAATATTGTATATAAAATACCAATGAACTGTCAAATACAAAAATAAAACACTTAATGATTTGTACTTAAAACCTATTACATGTATTAAAATTAATTAACCTTGTAACCGAAAAACAACGCTGCTTATGTTCCAATATAATGTATTAAATATCTTTTTAAAATAAAAATATAACACCCCTTTGTTTCGGAGGTGACTTCCATCCTCAGGTGTAAATAAATCCTCCGAAACATGTGGCCAATATTTAATAAATTAAAGTGGAACAGCGTTTTTTTTTTCAATTCCGAGGTTATCACAATGGGATTCCAGTGTTAACGCCTTAACCTTCAATAAAATGTTATTAAATATATGCTTGCATATTAAATAATAACTGTATATAAAAACAATGAGTGAGTGATACAAATTTAGAAAAACTGGCGATTTGTTTCCTTTAGTCAATATTTTTTTAAGATTTAACAGAAATGATTTACAGGCTACTTAGTAGAAATGTAATATTTAATTCTAATAACTCAAAGAGTATAGGAGAAAACCCGCAAACCCGTATCGGTGACTTTACACACAAAAATGGGGTTCTGGAAATGTTTATGTTAGTATTCAGATTATTTTAGAATCACCTGGAAAACTATACCTCAATCAATTCAAAATAGTCTAATGTTTTGGCCGAAACACTATGATACTTCAACATTATTAACTGTTAAAATTTAAAACGCTGTTATGGTATCACCTTTTTTTTATTTTTCGGTACAGATGTGTCGCTTATCGATGTTCGCATCATCAGGTGTTACATTATTTTGTTCGTTTATGTGGAGAGTTTTGACAAGTTTAGAGTTTTGAATTTTAACAGTTGTCAACTGTTAAAATTCAAAACTCTCCATATAAACGAAAAAATATTTTAACACCTTATGATGCCAACATAGGTTGGCGAAACAGCTGTCGCGAATAAAAATAATAATAATAAAATGAATGTGATACCCTAAGACTGTTTTAAATTTTAACAGTTAACAATTAATTTAATGTAAACCATCTTAATGTTATTATTTATTGCCAGATCTCATTATTTCTTTTCGTAAGTTTTTGGCATTTAATGGAAGAAATAAGACGTTGAACCGGAGTTGTTGACATAATGGATCGTACAGCTACATATATTAAAGTGACAGTGGGCAGAACACAGCGAGACAAGATAACAACAGATGATGATCATCGAAAAACAAGAGAGGTTTCGAAAGACCGCAGAAGAGATGAGCCGACAAAGCAGCCTCAGTAGCTGTGTTTAAGAAAAGTGATCGTCAGGAAAGAGTATTTAGAAGAGGCCTATATCCATTAGTATAGAAATTAAAGTTTATAAAAAAAGTCAAAGAAAAATAAGAAGCTACCAGATCTGTTTCGATATAAAGATAAATTTTATCATCCTAATTGTTTACTGGTTGTATGAGTCCAATAAACTTTACGTATCTCTATGTAGGTGGCGCAGATTGTTGAGAAATACTATTATTAATACGCTTATTCTGTCGATAGCTGTAAGATACAGAAAAGGGATCTTGGAAAGATTTTGAATATATGTTTTAACACTTAACTAATCAGAATCCACATTTTGAATTAAACAATTTTACATTATATTTACATAATATGGTAACATTACGTTTTATATATAATATAAATATTTTTTTTGGATATTGCAATTGTAGGTGGATATTACAAACCATGCGACAAAGTCCAAAAAAACAGAGACCACAAGAGCGGAGGCAATGGACTCAGACTGCTGTATCAGCATATTGCAATGGCGAAATACATTGCATGGACAATCAAAACACCGGACACAATATGACCTAATGCGAAAAATGATGAATCAGGGCCCGGGTTCATGCAAAAAGGTTATCCGGCAGAGTATCGTGTACAAAATAGATCTGTTTGAATTTTATAAATTTAATTACTGTATTATATATTGTATATTAAAAAGAATAAGATCCAATTAGTATCACGTGTCAGTTAAAAGAAATGAAACATGTTTTATTACATTTAAAATCAGATATAATTTTCCATTACAGATTTTATAGCGTATAATAAAAACTGGACCCAAAACGCATCCATTCTTAATAACACTAAAGTCGTACCACCCAACAATATCTATTCATAACGAATCTTAAAAAAAAACTTTTGCTGCAAGACACGAAACACAAAATACTTAACTACGTGGATTAAACTTATCATTGGTTACGCAGTGTCTTTTAAATTTACATGCACTGGTCATACCTATAGGCATACATGTAAAAAATGTTCAATTATTATCCGTTAAATGGTCCGTGATTTCTTATTTTTCATTGAGAGTGTTATTAAAATGACTCATTGAAACGTGCAACAACCATATTATGAATTTCTACTTACTTTAACTGTGTTCTGTGATTATATTATAAGTATTATTTCGATTTATAACTTCAACTGTAGTTTTACTGAGAAGCACAGAAGGCGGTCATATCTATAATACTTAAAAAGCAATAAATGCAATTTATTTATGCTATCTTTGATTTATACCAAATCGGTGTGGTTTGATATTACTTACTTTTTTCATATTTTTCTAAAGATTTATTCAGAAATATACAATAGTACATTTAATAAAATACAAATATATATATTTTATTTTGCATTTAATTACGACATACCTACTTTTTAAAATAAAAATGATGCAATGAGTTTAATATATAATAATGCGAATGTAAACTTCAGTTTTCTTGAAACTTTATAATATTTTGAAGGAATGACATGTTAAGCTTGTTTTAAAAAGAATTCCAATAACACATTCTTGAATCAAAAACACGAGTTTAGTGTTATAATTCTACATCGTATGCCTTTTAGGTGACCCTTAATGAACCAACGGCGTTTCCTTGCGGCACCCTCAATTCGAAAATTCGAAAGAAAATTTCGAAATTTCGGACATGGATAATGTAAATAAATTAAAACGACTCGATGATGAACAATGTCCCTAGGCGGCGAGGCACTCCCGAACACGCGAATTACCGTCCGCAGGTGGGCAGGTTCACGCGGAAGAACACGTTGAGTTCGATGAGCGTGGCCAGCACGAGGAACACCACGTACATGCACAGGCAGGCCTGCCCCACCTTCTTGTCGAGGCGGAACTTGTTGAAGTAGAAGGCCGCGTACAGCATGAACAGGGTGGACAGCAGCGAGATGGCCGAGTACTCCAGCCCGGAGGAGTTGATCGCCACCTACGAGCCGCGAGGGATAATACAAATAATGATACACATCGTCATATTCTTAAAAAATACTGTACAAGTACAACCAATTTGATTTGATGCATCGTATCAAAACCACTTAACCAACGATGACAAAAATACAGATTCGTTACATTTTAAAAACACATCATCAACTTTTAATGCTGACATTTATTAAGATATCAAAAGTACTTTTAACAACGATGACATATAGACAGATTTATTAAATATAAAAAAATACGCTATTCGAAGTCATCAAATGCATCATCAACCGAAGTAGACCTGTTTTTCTTGTTAATTCTAACACTTTCAAATATATAATATTGTACCAATAGTGCGATGAAATAAAGACAGATTTATCAAATATAAAAAATATGCTATTTGAAGTGATCAAATTCATCATGGTTAATCATCAACTGAAGTAGATTAGTTTTGCAAATCAATGTTGACAAAGATTCTAAAGCGTAAAAATAAGATCTAAAAAGAAACCTATTAAATATGAAAAACAAATGTTACTGTAATCATACCTCCTGCAGAGATAATCTGGGGTACGGAAATACGGTATTAAGTAGAGACACCCCTATCCACATATGAGGATATCGCATTATGCAGTATCTACATCCATGGTAGAAACAAAGCATAACGCATCACAAACAACAATAAATAGTATAATCTTCCCACGAGTGTGCTGTTACCCAGTAAGCCGTGAAATAAAATACGTTAAAAACACTTCAATTCACTCACTTAAGTTTATAGATAAGATTCGTGAATTTCTAGTGCTTTATCTTAACTATTTCATAGTGCAAAGATAGCGAGGACTTCTGGGTACAGGTATAAAGACATTACATTAGCATTTTCATATCATGATTAATCCGTAGCTCTTGATTAAATCATTTAAATGCATGTTATAAACTATACATTTATATAATATTTGATCAAAAAAATAACGTGTTACTTTAAATGTATTATATTATTTAAATGTTTCTGAACAACAATAACATATCGCATTTATCTTCTAATAAAAACCGTGATACAAAACAAAATACGTTAATTATCTTAACACTGTCAAATAACAAGGTTTTTGGTGTAATCTTAATCGACTCGGTTGAAAATTAATTCGCAATAAACAAACAAAACATACGCAGTAGCATTTGTCGCCAGAAAAATCGCATGGTATCGACTAGGACGGAGGAAAGCGCCAGATAAAAAGCTACAAAAGGCTACGAAATTCGCTTAAATTGTACTAAATTACATGTCAAGTCATACGAGAACATGTTAAATTTATTAAGTGTTTGTTTTTCTTACCCAATGATGTTCCGGATCAGTAGGTATAAAGGCAGCTTTTATTAGCCATGGTAATCCCAAACAGAGTAATATATCGAAAGTATTCGAACCGATCGAGTTGCTTATTCCCATGGAGCCGTGACCTGAAATTAATATTTAACACATTTTTGGGGGGCTAAATGACCTTTAACAGAAATAAAAATAAATGTATGATTACTAAAACAAGAGTAATCTCATGAATAGAAACCAAGCATGGAAAAAATGAGACCTCTAAGTCAAATGTGTAGAAAATCTGTGTATGATAGTGTCGAATGAAAATACAAGTGAATGCGGTGCGAATGAAAGCGTTATAAATAAAATAATGAAAAGAACACTAAGATAATTTTAACACTTGGAAAAAATGATTAAAAGCTTTAATTTTTTTTTTTTTTTACGTATACAACAGGTCGCTTGAACCCAATTACAGTATACAATTTGTTTAAGCTGATATATTGATTCTCGTGACATGCGACAGGTAGCCAATCTATCGCCATTTTATTGTCACGAGAATACTACGCCAGACCAAAGACAGTTTGACAATCACGCTGCCATCGTCGGGAATCGAACCCAGAACCTTCGGAATGGGAATCAGAGCTCTTACCACTCTGCCACGAAGGTCGTCTTGTTCATTACACTTTCGTTCAAACTGCATTCACTTATTTTATTTTCTTTTAACAATCTATCTCTCGCTTCCTCAACATTCATAAGTCGTGTCATGCACGCACGTCAATTTCTCCAATTCTTCAAGTCTTCCTTTTTTTCTAGTTCCATTTACATCTCTAATATATATATTTTTTTTTCATCTAAATTTTCCTATCATTATTTTGTTGTCAAAACACTTTAATTCGCACTGCATTCACTTTTTATATTTTCATTAGTAGAGCTATATATGATTATATATGAGTTTACCTTTTTTGGCGACAATCACACTGGACACAGCTTCGGGAACTGAAGTTCCAGCTGCCAAAAAGGTTATACCCATCACAGAGTCCGGGATTTTCAAGGTATGTCCTGCAAAACGTTTTAAAGAATTACTGAAAATACTTTTTTTTTTAAGAAAGCTATAAATCTTTTCTTTTTATTTTATAACGTCAACCTATACTTCAGTTTTAATAATGCTTATCAATAATATAATAAAATAATAAAATAAATAGATAAAATTTTGTATTTATAAAAACTTTGATGCCAACTACTTTCGCTTGGACCCAAGCTTCATCAGTACAGTATAACAACAATTTCGCTTGGACCCATGCTTCATCAGGGCAGCATAACAACAGTTGTTATACAGCCCCGATGAAGCTTAGGTCCAAGCGAAACTAGTTGGCTTCAAATATAATAACCATACAAAGTTTTTTTTTATTTTTTATATTTTTTTTAGTAATAGGAAGTTGACTGTATTTACCGGCGTATATCATATTAATATAGGTTACCTAATATTTATCTTCATATTCAAAGGTAATGTTTCTTTACCGTTATATAAATAAAAAAAACAGGACTACATATTTTAAAGTGAACGTTTTTATTGAAATAAATTATATTTTAACACCATCACCTACTTTGGCAGACTAAGTGCGATATTTACAGGTATTAAACCATCAAATATTACTGATGAAAATAAAAATAAAATTCTTTAAAAATATATATTATGTATATTTAGTTAAAATCCACTAATATTTGTGTCTTTGGCCGATTTCAGCACCTCGCTCCCATCTTCTGGTGAATCCGATCGAAGGCACAAACATTAGTGTTTTTTTTAACTAAATATACATTTTGTAAAGTATTTCTACAATATTTTTTCATTATTTAAAATGAACTTCTACCATGAAATTTCACAAACACATTAATTATTTAGCTTATTGAACGCTAAGGCATTAACACTGTGGAATTCCAGAGTAATATACTTATAAAATTGTAAAATACCACTATTTATTAAAAAAATATTTTTAAAAAACACGACATGTTTCGGAGGATACCTCCATCTTCTAATAGAAAACTCATTTAAAATTCGATACAATAATTTAAATTTGAAAATTAACCTGGGCTATTTGTTATAAGTAGGTACTAACAATTATTTTTTTAACAGTAAGAACTAATAAATAATATTATTATAAATAATAATAATACATGATCATAATATAAAAAATATAAAAAAAAATTGTTTAAGAAAAAACATACATTAATTATTTCATCAAATATTACATAATTATTTTTTCATAATCAATTGTCGTAGCAATGAGAAACATGCCATTTCCATTTAATATAATATACATTCTATAAAACATGTTTCTGACTGTAATATAAAAGATTTACCAAGAATGGTGATCATCCAAGCCACGACGTAGGAAAGGGAACCGATCCAAATGATGCACATGAGGAAGGTAACAGGGTACCAGGAGCGGAACCTCTTCTTCTCGCAGTCGGGGATGGAGAAGATGAATATTAAGTAAATTGGCCAAGTTATCACCCATCTCGTCTGAAAGAAGTCATATTCATTTTATATAATTACAGACAAACATTATAATACAATTATACATGCCCGAATAAGAAACAAGTGCGAGCAAGATCTAGATGACACACAATTCGGATTCCGAAATGCACTCGGAACCAGAGAAGCGCTACTGGCAGTCAATGTCCTGCTACAGAAGTGTCGAGATCAACGCAAAGAGGTGTTTGCATGCTTCATCGATTATGAAAAAGCGTTTGACAGGGTAAGGCACACGACACTCATGGAGATGCTCAAAGACTGTAACATTGACTCCAAAGACCTGAATTTCATAAGAAACCTCTACTGGTGTCAAACGGCAAAGATCAGATATGGAAGTGGAAATACAGAGGCTATAGCTATACAAAGAGGAGTTCGACAAGGTTGTATTCTGTCACCTCTATTGTTTAATCTGTACTCCAATAAAGTTTTCCAAAGAACTCTAGAAAACTCTAGCCTTGGAGTGAAGATCAATGGAGTCGTTATAAATAATATCAGATATGCTGACGATACAGTCATATTGGCTGAAAGTATACCTGATCTCCAAGAGCTCCTAAATAAGATTGACACGGCTGGAGAAGAATTGGGTCTGACAATAAATGTCGCTAAGACCAAGTGGATGTCGTTTGGAAGACTTGATTATTCTGGATCATCTTTGCGACTAAAAGGAGTAAATATCGAAATGGTTGACCAGTTTAAATACCTCGGCAGTATCATTACTAAAACACTCGACCCAGATACAGAAGTAAAATGTAGAATAGAAGTTGCACGTGCTGCATTTAATAAGATGAGACCCTTCTTCTGTGACGATAATTTAAATCTTAAACTTCGACAAAGAATGATAAAAGCTTACATATGGTCAGCTCTATTATACGGAAGTGAAACATGGACTCTAAAAGTGAACGTAATGAATCGGTTAGAAGCATTCGAAATGTGGATACACAGAAGAATGCTTCGTATACCTTGGACCGAAAAGGTCAGTAACGTCGAAGTACTTAGGAGAGCCGGAGCCAAGAGAGAGCTGTTGTCGAATGTCAAAGTGAAAAAGGTCTCATATTTGGGTCACGTGCTGCGTGGAGAAAAGTACCGCCTCCTCCGACTTATATTGGAGGGCAAGATAGAGGGAAGACGGGGAGTTGGCAGAAAACAGATGTCCTGGCTGCGCAACATTAGAGAGTGGACCGGAATGAGGACGGTGGATGACCTGTTTCGGGCAGCGCAGGACAGGGAGGTTTTCGCCGGAGTGATCGCCAACGTCGGGGGGACCTGACACGGCACAGGAAGAAGAAGAAGACAGACAAACAAAACAAATGGAAATATCAAACCTGACCAAATTTGAGACCTTGAAAATTGTACACAGAGTGACCATGGAAGAGATAACAGACAGCAGCTACAAATTAACTAAAAATTCAGACATACACAGACACTGGACCAGGAACTGTGACAGATATCACTTACCGAACGCACGAACTAAGACAGGACAGTAAAGGATATTGAACAATGGACTGAAACTTTACAATGAACTACCAAAAGACACAAGAAGTCTCACTACAACTCAATTTAAAATATACCTGAAACATTACATAATTAAAAGTTAGATCTATAAATGTATCCAAATAACCCAATTGTTTTTTTTTTTTTAAATAAATTAAATAAAAAATATGAATAATAACTTCAGTTTTCTAACTAACTAACTAACCATCACGCCATTTCCCTGCAGGGGTAGGCAGAGAAGATGGATCGCCACAATGGCATACCTCTCGGGAATCCTCTACATTCATACATCGTACCATGCACGCACGTCGATTATTTCGACTTCGAATGTGGCCACCTTTAAGTAATTGATTAATTTGGTCATGCCATGTTTTCCTCGGTCGTCCTCGACTTCTTTTTCCACTCACGCTGCTTGTGTACAACTTTTTAACCATTCTACTCTCATCCATTCGTTCCATATGTCCAAACCATCTCAGAGATCCCATTATCATATAATATTATTCAAAACAATAACAACAAACTATCACGCCGTTTCTCCGAAAGGGTAGACAGAGAGAACGGACCGACACACTATTTTTTCATGATGCACCTTCCTAGCATCCTCAACATTCATGCAGCGAGTCATATACACACGTTGATTCTTCCGACTTTTTAACTTGGCCGAACTTTACAATTTTATGAATTTGTCTTCTTCTTCTTCTGATTGTAGATCTTGCGATCTGTTTATGCAGGATATCAACTTTCTTCCTGTGATGAAGCCGACCATTTATCAATTTGATCATGCCAAATCATGCCAACCTATCGCGTTCCCACAATGGCGTTATTCTACCGAGCCTTATGTATGGAAGCGAAGCTTGGAAGCAAAAATAATTGGGAAAGATCTGTAAATACCACACAAGAAAATTGCTCGTTAGCTTAATAATTTAATAAAAGTTAATGTTGTGTATGGTATATTTAAATATGAATTTCTATGGTTAAAAACACTGTTTTTCTGCATTTGGGTTTACTAATCTAGACACGTTTCGAAGATAATATACTTTTATTAGATTAGATTTTATATCGATCTACTGATAATTATAGTGTGCTACCTTCAACACGCATCGAATTTAATAAACTCGTAAATGAAATAGAGTTTTAATTAATAAACAAATGTATTTGATTATGTAAATCCAATTAGGTGTCAATGTCAGAAGCTTTTCAACAAAGTATAAATCCTGTCGGGTGATTTCATCATAAGTGCCTTTTGTTAATAATGAAACTAGCTAACTAAACATCATGCCGTCTCCCCGAAGGGGTAGGTAGACAGAATGGACTGCCACACTTTTCTTTCCTCACATGGCCGACATTCAATATTTGATTTATGAAAAGAGGCGATGAGGTTCACAACCCATCACAACGCGTTTCCCGCGGGGCGAAAAGAGATGGATGGAGTGCCGCATCGGTTAAAGTGTGACAGTCCATTATTTCTGCCTACCCTTTCGGAGAGACGGCGTGAAGGGTTGTAAGTTAGTTTTTTTTATGAATAAAGAGAGAATGGTAAAAAAACATATGTTAACGATGTAAATGGAACCAGAAATAGAGGAAGACCGAGGAAAATGTGGCCGATCAAATAAATAAAATATTGTTAATAATGGGTTTTGCAAAAAAAAAAATTTATAAAACAGTATATTACTTGAAATAATAACTATAATATAATACGCATTAGTAGTATATCAGTTTAGTATAATCAGAATTTCGACGACTTCATGAATACAAAATTTGATGACAATGATTGTAGGTATTTGTGGGCAATTGTGTGTGTAACCGTCAGTAATTTGAAATTCCACAGATGCTTGCAATAGCAAACTTTTTTGTTTGCTCATATAAAGGACCTCATAATACAGGGCCCGATACAAATGGCGTGCATAAACTAATATCTACAGGAACGGGGATAAGACTTGCGTGAGATTTTCAATTACGGTGTAGTTTATCTCAGATATGTAATGGTGATTATAATCCCATCCTGCTAATCTAAATCAAACTAAATGTACCATAATTTTATGAAATAATTAAAATAGACATTTTTTCACTTTTAAGTTTATTTTTCTCGACGTGTTTGGAAGACTTTACGCCTTCATCATCGGAAGAACGATATAAACTGTCGTCCTCCCGATGATGAAGGTGTAAAACATTCGAAACATGCCGAGAAAATAAACCGAAAATTGAACAAAACCATTTTATCAATTCATAATAAATTCTTCATTACTAATTAAGTTTATCAAGAATTATACGATATTTTACTTAACTCCTGTAATGCGATTTTCGTCTAATTTTTATTATTTATAATAAAACTATAATTTGTGACAAGTTTCAGATTTATCCATCAAGATCTAGGGAATTAGAGTTTCCAAAATATCTGTACCTCCTTACTAAAAAATTGCCGAAGTTATATCATTATTAACAACAAATGAGAGAAATCATCGTTTTATCTTTATTGATTCTTTCCATGTGTCCAAACCATCTAAATGATCCATTGAATGCAGTGCGAATGAAATTGGTATTATGAACACAATAATTAATTTCAACGTTTTAAAACACCACAAATTTTATCCAGATGGGTGCCCCGCGAAAAGAGACCAAGAGGCAGACCGAGAAAAAGATGGGCGGATTGCGTGGAAGAAGATTGGGAGAAAATGGAAGGAGCTGGGGAATGAAGAGAGATGGCCAGAGACAGAAGTCAGTGGAGGACCGTTGTGGAGGAGGCCAAGTCCCACACCGGGATATAGCGCCGAGAAA
Source organism: Lepidostoma basale (assembly GCA_022606425.2). Classification (NCBI taxonomy): domain Eukaryota; kingdom Metazoa; phylum Arthropoda; class Insecta; order Trichoptera; family Lepidostomatidae; genus Lepidostoma; species Lepidostoma basale. Next base: position 627,811 of record JAHDVF020001346.1, read on the forward strand.
TGAATGAATAAAATATAATTTAAAATGATCATGTATGACCATATTTATTTAATAAACATGTTTATAATAAATCCTGGCTATAAAACCTTCGAAAATGGTTCCGTTGCAGCACAACATCCCTGTTTAGAGCTGCTGTATCAAGAGTAGAAATAGCCGTGATGCTGTCGAACCTCCGATAGGAGAAGAACAAGAAGAAGAAGTATATAAATATTATGGGAAAGCGTGCGTTGAATTTTTTTTTGTGTTAAGAATACTGTGGTCTGGAAATAGTTGACAACCGATGTGTTAACTGTTTTTTTTTCTAATAACTTCTTCTCGTGAATCATGTAACATCACTGATCTTTGCGAAGTCCAATTAAACGGAATATTCGATGACGATCATTTTCCTCACTGGACCCACGAACACTTCACTCTAATGGCTGATAAACTTCAGTCTGGTCTTAAATCGTGATTGATGATACAAGTAGGTAAAATACATTAGAAGCGGTTCTGCTCGAATGATTGGTCCCCGCTAACAAGCTAATTGACCTGTATTAATTTAAGAAGATCTATGCGTCATTTACAAATCATGGCATAACATTATTTTTAACCCTCATGTATCTTGTAATTAATTTACTTTCATATTAAGCACTTAATTTGTGTTGTAGCATTTTTATAAATAGTTGTAAAACACTTATTAAGTAAAATACTTTATTTGTTTAAACAAACCAACCAGTTTCGCTCCCGCCCGACCTTTGTTGTCACAAAAATATGTTCATGTGGACATTTTGACTAGTGCCAAAATGTTCACTTGAATATACGAGTATGTGTTGACTATCAATTAGAAAGTTTATTAATAAATTATTAAGCTTGTTTCTGCGACTCTAATGTAGCTCGGGCGGGAGCAAAACCGGTTGGTTAGTTAAAACAAATAAAGTGGTGTAAAAACCGAACATAAATTGTTTTTTAAATTATTTTTATGCAAGTAAGTGTGCTGACTTGAAGACCGTGGACGGCGAAGAGAAGTGCAGGGCGACCGCAACTACGGTGAAAGTATGGTCTAAACAGACACGTCGGGATAACCTGGATGCAGTACAGAATGACATGGAAGCAAATGGAGGAGGCCTTTGTCCAGGAAAGGACGGGAATAGGCTGAGGAAGAAGAAAAAGAAGTGTTTTACATGTAAAAAGTAAACTAAGAAAAAAATTACTAAGTATAGTTGGAAGATCTTCTTCTTCGCATCAAAGAGAAGCTAGTTTTTTAAGGGATGGCCCTACAAAAGGCCTTATCTCTCCTATTCTATTGCCACTTTAGAGGAAGGTTTTGCCGAGATTTGTGTCGTTTCTAGGGGCGCCGGATGTTTAACTGCCAACACATGTATGGTACATTCCTTTTAGTGTGATTAAAAAAAATATTGAAAATACTTCATTGCATGAATTTTCGATAATACCAAATCGTATTTCCGTTGATGGCTGAGAATCTACCTCACAGGAGGAGCAACACTCTGGAGAACGGACCACATGGGTCTACAATAAGGAAGAAGAATATATCCGTTATGTAAAATGTGGATGTACATTGATTGCGTTGATGTAAAAGAATGTCCAAGATCATACGAGACGAGACGTGTGTACGAGAACATATAAAAGATCATCACGGAAAGGCGTAAAAGGCAATGTCACTAGATCACAACGAGTACTATTTAAAATGCATTGTATTGACTAGCACGTACTGTTTATCATCCAAATAAAGCTAATAATGCACTCAGCAGACGTAATCACGTAACCCATATGATAATGGTAACTTTCAACTTTGTTGCCAATATTGAAGTGCGTTTTAGATACATTTTATACTAATTTAACCTTGTCAACAATTGCCACTAGAAAATGAAATGTTGCGTAAACAATAAGCGTTAGAAATTAGCACAAGTTAAGATTAAGAATAAGTATATACAAATACATTGTGTCCATTTATTTGTAGCGTGTTATATACTCGTATTATACAAGCATAACCGATTGTTTAGTTCTGGCAGATAAAGCAATATTTTCTGTCATTGTTGAAGATATCCAGATCAAGTTCCCGGGGTTAGCCATAATTTCTGCAAAGTTCTCTATATCTCTCGTCCTTAATGACTCATCGATACTCTTTATTCCAGTCCATTATCTAATGTAGTGCAGCCAAGAAGTTCGAACTGTCAGTAGGGTCGCGGCGAGTCACATCTTACTGGCGGGTGTGATTCTATAAAATGCTGCGAAACGCCCATTCCGCTGCATTCCACCGGCAACACTACTAACTAGTCCAACTCGTAGTCCTTGTCGCGAACCCCGGGCAATGGGATCACACTCATAACCGTGTAATCACAGCAGATAACGAGGGGATGAATGGCGAGTTTCTGGCGCCTCCAAATCAGATCCAACCAGCGAAGGGAAATTAACCCCGACAGAAAAATCCACCAGAGAAGACAACGGGAAACCACTCTGGTCACCTTTTCCCAGGAATCACTATGGCAAATACAACAGAGATGCCTTTGCCGCAGTAATCGCCAACGTTGGGGAGATCTAACACGGCACCGAAAGAAGAAGAAGTGCAGCCAAGGCGCTTGTCTAGTTCCAGAACCATGTCGCCCTTGAATCTTGAAATTTTTTATGAATTCTAAGATCCTAATCTGACTCCAAGCAAGATGGGTTATTTTCAGGGACCAATAGATCTAGCAACCAACAATGGTCTAAATAAGTTAACATACTGTGATATGTATTCTACCTTTATACTTCTTATGCGTTCTGCCAGTTGGTACATATGGTCTTGAAACTATAACATTGTCCAAACAAAGTGCCTTGAAACTACGAGTGACCCAAAGAGCCATGGAAAGAGCCATGTTAGGAATAAGCCTAAGAGACAGAGTCAGAAACGATACGGTGATAGAAAAAACAAAGGTCACTGACATCATCCACCGGGTGGAAGATGCTCAGATGGCAATGGGCAGGTCACGTAGCCAGAAGCTCAGACGAAAAGTGGACAAGAAGACTGCTGACTTGGAGACCGTGGATGGCAAAGAGAAGTTCAGGGCGACCGCAACTACTGTGGAAGGAAAATCTGAACACACACTTCGGAATAACCTGGATGCAATCTGCACAGAACAGAGTGATATGGAAGGGAATGGAGGAGGCCTTTGTCCAGGAGTGGACGGGAATGGGCTGAAGAAGAAGAAGATATGTGGAATAATAATTTAACTAAACATTAAACGACATCTTACTAGTAAATTTGTTGAATACCTAAACATTTAAAATAATTTTGGCATATATAAACACAAATCATTATTATATTATTAATAGAAAGATTATTCACCTGAATGAACCACCCCCTCCCAGAAGGCCACTCCCAGAGGCTGTGCTGATACGCATTAGGGTCCACTTCATCTTCTTCGCTGGCCTGATCCGCTTTCCCATCGACGATTTTAACTGTCTTATGCTTAGAATCCAAATCCTCCGCGATATCGAAATCTTTGGAGATGGTAACACTCTCGATCGTGGGAATTCTGTTGTCGACGACAATATCATTTAATCCATCATTCCTTTCCGTCATGTCTTTGAGGTCGTTCAGGGTTTCTTGGGTGATCAACTCCTGTGGAATTACGTCCACTTTGGAGGATATTCTCTTCTGCACCGCCACGGGCCATTTCACACTCCCGTTGAACTTCTGGTGCTCCACAGCCTTCTTACCCTGCAGAGGCCGACAAACCTCAATCGCCTCTAAGAGAAAATAGAATTTGTTAATTCCAATGTTCACATTGTGCCATTTTTTTTTTCAAAATGCAAATAAATAACTACCATGCAGAACCATCAAATCCCTTTTTCTCGATCCATACAAAACATCGTGACGTTTAATGCTTTACTAAAAAAATATCGTTATTCAATTAAAGTTCCGCTTATTCTGCTTTACGGGTGCTGGTCTAGGGGATAGAATGCTTGGCTCCTGATCCAGGCGACTTGGGTTCAAGCCTGGACACGACCAGATTCCTTCTTCATAATAATGAGCTATTTTCTGCTCACATTGAAGATTGTAAACATAAATTCCAATATCATTGATTTAAATCCTTGATATTAGTATTTTTTTTTTAATTAAAAAAAATAATAATATATAAAAAATTAAGTGCAACGTTTGTTTTCTTTAATTTTAACCTTTTTTAAATAGTGACGTATTTCATCTTTAAATTAGTAAGACAGATGGTATCACACTAAAGTAAGTCATATAATAAAACTTCCAGAATTTTTTTATGATTTATTTTATTTATGATTTATTTTATTTAAGCAAATAAATTTTAAAAATTAAACCATGCATTTGTGACAGTGGAAAAATGGAGTTATCCATTAATTGTGTGATTCTAGATTTTAGATAAAAATAAAATTAGTGATATGTGCAGAACTCACCAATATCTTTCTCGTTCTTGGGCTCTGGTATCACCGGTCTCCTCACAACGTTCAAGAGCTCTAGAAGGGCTGTGCTCAAGGTGAAAGAAAAGTTAATTGTGCCATATATCAAAAAACAATCACACGTGATGGGTACCAAAACCACAATCAAAATTACATGCTCAACTTAATACATAAATAAGCATGATGATAATCCAATACATCTGTGAGCGGTGCAATCAAACACCATAATTCAAAATACATAACAATGAAACAAAAGTCTAGATCAGAGGTTCCCAAACTTTTTTGTCCCGTAGACCCCTTACCGATTTTTTCTATATTGTGTAGACCCCCGGCTTTCCTTATATTGTTTTTTTTTTTACAAATTCATCTATAACTGTAAAATTACTTTTTGAAGCTGACACAGAAATACTCCCTTTAATAGGGTTTACTGTAGAAAAAAGATCTTTAAAATAAAATATATGTTAAGTTTTTTAGTTATACATTTTAACTGTTAAATTTACAACACTGTTATAATATCACAATGTTGTATTATACTCTTTTTGAGAATGTCGCGACAGCTGTTTCGCTAAGTGATGTTATCATCATCAGATCAAACAGCTGTCGTGACATTCTCAAATACTGTATGATAAAAAATTGACACATTATAACAGTGTTGTAAACTTAATAGTTAATAATGTTGAAGAATCATAGTTTTTCGGCCAAAACAATAACTTATATAGACATACAATCATTCATTAAAACAAAACAAAATGCAAATCCAACATTTTTACACAAAATAAAAACAATGTTATAATAGGGGGGATGAGCCTGATGCTATGATATCAAAATTTCAATATTTTGCTTCAATTTAGTTGAACCATCTCTTGGACCCCCATTTACATCTCATGCACCCCCAATTACTTTTCCAGTTGTCGTAGACCCCTTGTAAGTCGAAATCGACCCCTAAGGGGTCGATATAGACCACTTTGGGAACCACTGGTCTAGATTATAAAATCGATTTAAAAAAAAGATTAGCTTGTGAAATATATTATAATCCAACCTTAAATCATAGTTTTCTGATAAAGATGATTAAACGTAAACTTCCTTACAAAAATAAACACACCAAAATACTCGTATGATAACATAATAATGACGAAACCGGTTGAAACCACAAATATTAGTGGATTTTTAACTAAATGCATATTTAAAAAAATACATATTTCTGTTATTAAACTAACTAACTAAAGAATGGACTGCCACACTTTTCTTTCCTGACATATTTCTCTCGCTTCCTCAACATTCATACATCGTGTAATGCACGCGCGCCGATTTCTCTGACTCCTCACATGGCCGACGTTCAATATTTGATTTATTTGATCGTGCCACGTTTTCCTCGGTCTTCCTCTATTTCTGGTTCCATTTACATTGTTAACATATATTATTTTTACCATTCTTTCTTCATTAATTCTTTCCATATGTCAAAACCATCATAATGATCCTTTCATTATTTTGTATATATCATTTATTTCTTTTATTATTTTTATATATATAGTTTTATCAAAGCTACTTCGCTGGCAACCTTTAAAAAAAATAACACCAGAATATGGCAGCGAGCTGCTGAAAAGGTCGAAGACACAAACAATTGTGGATTTTTAACTAAATATATACATTTTTTAAATATGTTTTTTTTCTTTTCAATATGTTTTTACAATATACAAAATACTTTTCCTTTAACTTAAAAAAATTTCAAGTCACAATAAATTATTTGTTTAATTATAATACATAATATATCTTATTTCTACACTCTGCCCTTTGATTTAACAACTGATTACTTATATATTTTCTACAGCGCTGGAGTATTGAAGAACTGATTATTATACGAGTATATTAACGAATCAAGGTTTATTCAATTAGGTCATAAGTTCCCAACGGGGCGGTACCACGTTTTGAATAACACTCACAACACGGTAGCCGGTCCAGCGGCAAATGAGGGGCGTTAAAACAGTCGAGGGGGGCGTTGTGGTGGAATTTATTAAATAATAATAATAAAATATATTGAAAACACGGTTTCATGAATCAATATTTTTCTTTCTATCTAAATCCAAATTATACATCGTACTGTAGTTGAAAAGATTTTTTGTACTTGTACTTGGTATACAACCACATTATTTGGGAGGATGAGGGCCTACCGGTTTCGCTCTATGCGAGTTTCCTCAGGGTTTTACACATACTGATATCTCGATGTTTAGTTTTAAGTTTCAGTATGTGTAAAGCACTATGGAAGCTCGCATAGAGCGAAACCAGTAAGCCCTCATACTCACAAATAAAGTGGTTGTATACCAATTACAAAAAGTGTTTAATTAAGTGTTGAATATGTCCAACCACCAAGTAATGGCTTCTTATCAAAGTTCTAAGCATTTTATTTAATAATACCTAATTTGGTTAAGTATTTTTATGGTGTCTTATTATATGATAGGCAAGACATATCATTCCCATAATATTTTTTTTATTGTTGGTAACAAGTTCTAGCAAAGTAATCAAAAAAGCACGTTATTTTTTATCATAAAATAAAGTATATACTCGTATATTTACAAAAAAAGTTATTAAACTATTATATTATGGGAGTGGATGCTTTACAAACATTTTTCTTTCATTTCATTTCATTTTTTCATTTCATTTATTTTGCTAATAATCACAAACATTACAGACATACAATTCCAAATCATTTGCAATTACATTATAAACAGAGAAGCATTAAAAAAAATAAAAATTAAGCTTAAGAGTAAGAAAAAATCATAACATTGATATTGCATCCCTGAGGCAACTCACACTATCACGAAATATGTCGACCTCCGAGGCGATCCGATTAAGCAATAAGATTGCCCTACCCACAGGCATTACCATTGGCAGGTTGGTTCTGCAGCGTGGCAAATAAAACAATCTGTGCTGTCTTTGACGAAGGTAATTATCAGGGACAAATAGACCTACATCACTCAGGACATCCGAGTTCTGTATACGGCCGCCAATCAGCTGAAAGAAGTGAACTCCCAAGTGAATGTTCCTCCTTCTCTCCAATGATTGGTAGCTTAGCATACCTAGCAAGAATTCAGTCGGAAAGAGCCACGGGTAATAACCGCGCTCCCTGAGGTAAAGAAAGCGCAGAAATTTTTTCTGCACTCGCTCCACCATCAGAGAATATCGGATCCCAGGCGGTGACCAAATAACGGAACTATATTCCAGCCGACTTCTTACCAGGGAATTATACAACACCCTAAGTACCTGTGTGTTCGAAAATATCTTGGCATTCCTGAAAACAAATCCAAGCATTTTAATGGAACTATTACATAGAGCAACTATGTGAAGATTGAACGATAATTGAGCATCGAACAGAACACCGAGATCTCTGGATGTAGAAGCTCTTTCAAGCTGTACCCCATCCATAAGATAGCGAAAGTATAATGTTTTCGATGCCCGTGTGTATGACATAACAAAGCACTTGGAGACGTTGAAGAATAATTTATTACGTTTACTCCATTGGGTTATGCTCTGAATGTCACACTGAAGCTTCAAGCAATCTGAGGGATTCTCTATTTCAGAGAAAACTTTTATGTCATCAGCAAATAATAAAAAATTTGAAAACTTTATTTCGTTAGAAATATCATTTATGAATATCGTGAAAAGCAATGGTCCTAAATTAGACCCTTGTGGCACCCCTGATGAGGTGTGAAAGGCCGAAGACTGAAAAAGTCCATATGACACATATTGTTTTCGAGATGTTAGATAGCTAGAGAAAAGCTTGAGCAGATTGTCACTAAAGCCAATCCTTTGAAGCTTTCGAAGCAAAAGTTGGTGGTCCACCTTATCAAACGCTTTTGAAAAATCGCTATACGAGCAGTCGACTTGTGCACCTTTATCAAGGCACTTAGTGACAAAGTTCGTAAATACCATCAAATTTGTAATGGTTGAACGCCCTGATCTGAATCCATGCTGTTCATTAATTATGAATGGTTCTATCTTTGGGTTAATAAAACGATGTATTAACGCCTCAAATACCTTCGCAGGTGTAGATAAAATTGCTACTGGTCGATAATTTTCAACACATGATTTTGTGCCTTTCTTGAAAACTGGAGAGATTTTAGAAATCTTCCAAAGTTCCGGAAAGACACCCGTTTGTAGCGATCGATTAAATATAATGGACAGTGGTTTTTTGAAAATGTGGTTGCAACCTTTTAATATAAAGGTTGGAACAAAATCTGGACCTAATGAATTCGTGTTTTTGAGTTGATTAATAGCCTTGAAGACTTCACATTCACTGAAAAAATCTATGGAAATATCTTGAGCGCCCTGAGTCGTATTCTGCGAATCAGCATGGACTGCCTCATTTGATGGAGTACTGAACACAGATTTAAAATGTTCAGCGAACGCATTCACAACTTCTCTATTGTGAACCTCTTGACCTTGCCACGTCATTGTATCAATAACACCACCATCATGGCGTTTGGAGTCTATATATTTCCAAAAATCATTGGGATTTCTCAAGATATCGGCTCCAATGTTGGATATATATGATTTGAAAGAAGATCTCATTTTACATTTTACCGTAGCTCGAAGACTACTAAAGAGAGTGTAGTAATGTGAATTACCAGAAGACTTCCACTTTTTGTGGTAACTATGTTTCATTCTGATGTCACTGATAATATCTCGAGTGAACCACCTCGGATATCGTCTATTAGTGGTAGCCGGGGGTTTCCTAGGGAAGCAATCATCAAAACAAGAATACACAATGTCATAAAAAACTTGTACGGCCTCATTCACGTCTGTTATAGAGCGAAGTTGATCCCAGTTTGCCTGAAAAAGTGCATCATAGAGGAAACTGAAATCACCATTGGAAAAATTCCAGCCCCTCCATGATACCGTGTCCGCAATAGGGACCCTAGAATGTGCTCTTGAAGTCTCTATAATCAAGTCGAAATTTAAAGCAGGATGGTAAGAGTCCTCTTTCGTGAGGGGAGATTCGCCTCGAGAAACGGATACCGGAACTGTCGAAAATATTAAATCAAGTATTCTTTGTTTGGTATTCAGAATGCCATTGCACTGGACGAGTCCCAGCACCGAACACATAAATGAGATCTCCTCATCGACATCCCTGCTCTGTGCCGAGTACAAATTAAAATCGCCCAGTAAAATGACACGCTTATCCCCAATTATTAGCAGATTACAAAGAATCTTATTAAAAAATAATCTATAAGACTCTAAAGAACTCTGAGGAGGAAAATATATTACGCATATGTAAACTATCGTACCTCTATATGTGAGCTTAAGCCAAAGATCTTCATTGACCGTTTCCAACATAGAAAATCTCTGGATATCCATAGATTGTCCGTGTCTCACGGCCAACAAACACCCCCCACCCTGCCTGTGAGCACTACAAGAGGACGCGCGATCTCTCCTAAACACAATAAAATCCGACGTGAATAGTTCCGAGCTCAAAACGCTATCACTAAGCCACGTCTCGGTCAAACATATTATATCAAAATCACATCCTGCTACCTCATTGTAAAACTCGGTGCATTTGGTATTTAACCCTCGTGCGTTTTGATAAAAACATTTTAATGAAGAGGAACAAGAGACAGGGGGAACAATACTGGCCTCTTCTTGTATAGGGGACGGTTAAACCTATGCACTAGGTCATAATGATCTATCATAAATACATTTTTCACTAGAGTTATTATGCAAAAGTTATTAGGAGATAAATTTAAATAAAATGATATTTTTATTTTCTCATCTTCTTTTCAAATCTATTATTTCATTGAATATCTTTATAATACATACTCGTATGACAAGGATAAATCATAATATATTATGCAGCAAAAGAATGGGATTGTATTAAAAATTGTATTAAATACGTGTAAGAGTTTCATTTCAAGAATAACATTCACAATTATATCTTAGAATCGAAACGATTGACTTTGTTTGCAATGATAAGACAACAATATTAATTCTGCGATAAAGCATACGTGGATTAATTAATTCACCAGATAAGTTGTCAACAAAATAACACAACGCTTTGCCGTGAATTGTAAATGATAGAAAGTTCTTATTTATATTACGTTCGTTTATTAAGTTCATTGTGAAAGTGACATAAGTTATCCTAATAAGATAATCAATGTAATGAACACTTACTAATATCACGCTTTCACCGTTGAATTCAAATCAAATCAGTTTGTTTCATCAGTAGACATTAATTATAATACAAAATTAAGGTTTAAGGCATCTATTGAGAAGGCATCTCAGAGTCGCCACCCGGTGGATGATGTCAGTGACCTTTGTTTTTTCTATCACCGTATCGTTTCTGACTCTGTCTCTTAGGCTTATTCCTAACATGGCTCTTTCCATGGCTCTTTGGGGGGCTACTACAATCCTACAAAATCCCATACTAGAACTATGCAATTTTGCTTCAGAAACCAGTTTTAAGATATTAATGTAAACAATATAAGGCATTGGTGGGATAATTTAATTCAATGGATTTTGATAATCCATTGTTTTGCCCGAAACACTACGATACTTCAACATTATCAAATGTTATTATAAAAATTTTAAAGACCGTTATTATACACATCTTAATTTATTTCTATGAGAAAGTCGCGACAGCTGTTTCTCCAACCTATGTTTCACATCATCAGTTGTTTGTTATGATGATGCCAACATAGATGAGCGAAACAACTGTTGCGAAAATTGCGTTAAAAAAATCAGGATACGTAAAATATCATTGTTTCAAAATTAAAGCATTTAATAAATTATTTAAGGATGGAAAAAAACAGTGTGGATACTTGATAAAAATATTTAAAATATCTTCTCACAAGGATACCGTGGTTTCATTTATAATTATAAATAATTTTAATGGATTTTATTAGATTCATTTATATTTTAATCCGAATATATTTATTTATTCCATACAATATTTCAAAATCTTTGAGTTAAATGTATATTTATATTAATATTGTTTTAAAACTGCTTCTAAATGTTTGCTACTTTAAAATAGTTAAGGTTTTATATCGAAATTTGAATACAGTATACTCGGATTCATTCAAATGTTATTTTTTGTTTTTTGGAGAATGATGTAAAACTCCGTATTAAATCATTCATACGAATGAAAACGTCTATCTTATAGAAGATTTATTATAATTTATAGTAATGACATTTTTTTGACGACCTTCGTCCCGGGTTGGTTGGATTCCCGGCAACAGCAGTATGTGTCTTTGGTCTGATGTAGAATTTACGCGACAATTAAATGGCGATAGATTAACTACTTATCATATGCCATGATAATCAATACCGTTTAGATTGATATGTCTCGCGCTGCAAAGGTGTAAATGAGCGATTCAACAAAATAATAATAATAATGGTGAGATTATAACATTTGATAATGTCTTAGAAAGGCGAAACATGTCATTCCCATAAATTATAATAAACTTTTAGAAAACAGACGTTTTCATTCGTATTACAGTGGAACTTGGTTATTACGAGGATGATGGGACCGACTGAGTTTGCTCGTTATAGGCATTATTCATTATATCGGAGAATATGCATTTTTAAATGCATACAAACATACATGTTTACAAAAGATGGGCGAGTGGAGAGGGATATTGAAAAAAAAGTTGGGGCAGGCTATAAAGTGAATGGTGCACTTAAAGTTGTCATTTCAAACGAAAACCTATCCAAAAAACCTAGAATGGCAGTGCACAATGGTGTTCTTCTACCGACCCTTATGTATGGAAGCAAGGATGGAACTGGCAAAAAAAAGATGAAAGTAGAATAAATGCAGTTGAAATGGGATCTCTTAGGCGAATGTGTAAATAATCTGTGTATGATAGAGTGTCGAATGAAAATATAAGAAGGAAATGCGGTGCGATTGATGATGTTATGAACAAAATAATGAAAGGATTATAGAGATGGTTTGGACATATGGAAAGATTGAATGAAAAAAAAATGGTAATAAAATTATATGTTAACGATGTAAATGGAACCGGAAATAGAGGAAGACCGAGGAAAACGTGGCACGATCAAATTAATTAAAATATTGAATGTCGGCCACGTGAGATGTATGAATGTTGAGGAATCGAGAGAAATATGTCAGGAAAGAAAAGTGTGGCAGTCCATTACATACAAATCACATGAAGACATAGAGTATCTGGAGCGGTCATATAAGAAAAAAATGTGCAATTCAAATAAATGTAAGTATGGAGACTATCCGTGATCATAATAACCGAGTTCGATTGTAGTTGATTTGTATTTCATTTCGATGTGTTTGCGTTAAGTGAAATGTTGAGGTGGAGAAACAAACCTCTGGCCCATTTCTGTATCTTCTTGTCGAAGTACATGACTGCGATGTAGACCAGGTAGAGGCAGACGAGGATGAGCGCCTCGTACCACTCCACTCGCTCGTCATGGATGATGCAGATAAGGATAGCCACCGTGATCCCGTACGCCACGCAGTCGCGCGTCAAGGGCCACCAGTCAAGAGGCACCACCTGTACCAAACACGGACTAAATCAAACATAACACAACCTCTTTCTCCCATTATTTACCGACCCTTAAAAACATTATCTTTTGCCAGTTCTGAACTGAAATGGCAGAATTGAACTGACAAAAGAAGAATTAAAGTGCAGTGAACATGGGATCTCTTAAAAAAATGTGTAGTTAATTAAATCAAATCAAATCAGTATTTTATTTCGACAGACATTCCAAGCAATATTAATGTTTAAGCATCTATTGAAAACAAATAAAATTTAATACATTCAACCATATATAGATAGCAGACAAGATATAACAGGCAAGACACTGAGACATCGCGTGAGGAACACCAGAATAAGAGAGATATGTGAGGTTGAGGATATTATAAGATGGAACAGACTGATTGCATAATCAGCCTCATGGGACTCGTCCTCGTAGAAGACCTTCTAAAAGATGGAAGAACAGCTGAAATGTACGTCACAGGAGGAGCAACACTCTGGATACCAGACCACACAGGTCAACAAAGAGGAAGAAGAAGAAGAAATAAAATACCGGGAAGGCATGAGAGATAGTTCTACAGTTGGAAAACAAGATACTCTCTAAAGTCAAGAGAGTCTTCTGAACGTATTTTCACTAATATGAAAGACGTAGATCTCCGAGAATACCGCGTTCAGCAGAGGTGGCTGGTAGGTAAAACAATCTATGCCATCGCTGTCGGATCTATCAGCGACAAAAAGACCAACATCCTCCAGCACGACCGATTCTCGAAATATCCCATAATTAATCTAAAAATAAGGGTTTTGAGATGCCCATCTGTTCGAAGCTGCAGAGAGTCGGTCCCCAGCATTCCCAAAAGAAATTCCGTGGGATAGAGCCACGAAAAGATACCATATACCCTCATGTAGAGATTCTTTAAATTTTTTTCCTGTACCCTTTCCAGCATAATGGTATATCTCGCCTCGTGAGGACTCCATATCATAGAACTATTTTCGCGAATGCGTTGTATAGGACTCTGGGCACATTGGATGTCCGAAAACTCTTCGGGTTCGAGCTATGAAGCTAACATCCTAAATGTAATGTCACAAATCCTCTCGATATGTGCACGAAAAGTCAGCCTACCATCAATGTCTAAATCCGTATACATGGGCGCCCGCAAAAAAATTCTAGGGGGGGGGGCAAAATATTTTTGTAATGTTTAATGTAGTTTTAATTTAACGTATTTGTATGGTGAACGAACGGACAGGACACTGTAGTATTGAAGGGCATACAGTAGCAACATTTTTTTTATTAACACTGTATATGTATATACCAAAAAATATTACAACGTAAATTTAAAATAATATTTATTCTTTAAGCAAGAACTGGAGTCGTCTGTTATCGCTACCAAACATATCTATAATTTTGTCCATAAAATCTTTTTTGTCTGTTTTTGTTGTTCTGTCTCTCCACACATTCTTTATGATAACACAAAGTGATTTAAAATAAAAGTAACATTATTTGACTATTTTCAATCAATCCAGGGGGGGCAAGTGCCCCCCTTGCTCACCCCCCCCCCCCCCCCTGCAGGCGCCCATGTCCTTATATGATGCAAATGTTAGAAGTGAGAACAGTGCGACTAAAAGTGTTACAAACGAAATAATGAAAGGATTGTTAAGATAGTTTGGCCACATGAAAATATTGAATGAAAGAACAGTGTAGCGGTTCACTATTTCTGTCTACCCCTTCGAGGCGGCGTGATGGCTAGTTATTGGTATGTTTCTCATTCTGCCATAAACGAAACTCTTCAAATTCCATTAGCCAGCTTTTATTATTTTTAGACTAGCTACCTATCACAAGTCATGATAAACAATAGCTCAAAAATTTGATACAGCAATTGGGTTCAAATAACCTGTTATATACAAAAATGTGAAAAGTAATGGGAAACCACCACATCAAAAAGGCCCAAGTGGCATCCCAAGAATGAGCAAAAAATTTCAGTTTGCTGCGAACCAATCCCTAGGGTTGAAATTTAACTTATTGACTAATATAACTATATAAAAAAACACATTTTTAAAAAATAACGTAATATTTATCATGTCATAAAGAGTATTATTTTGGAAATATTTAATTAATTTTTAAAAAACACCATATTCTTTAAAAGGCCACGTGGTTTCAGTGATAACAATCGATGTTTAAAAAACGTTTTAAAAACTAACTAACTAACTAACCATCCCGTTAACTAACTAACTAACTAACTAACCGTTTCCCTGAAAGGGTAGGCAGAAAGAATAGACTGTCACACTTTTACTGATGCGGCACTCCATCCTTCTCTTTTCGCCCCGCGGGAGACGCGGTGTGATGGGTTGCGAACCTCATCGCCACCAATAGGCATCTCCCGCGCACACTTCAATCATTCAACGTCTACATAATAAATCTAAAACAAATTATACAAAATACAATGATATAAAATAAAATAACACATAAAAATAATTTAACACATAATGTTCTTTTAGATGGTGCACTTGTCGTCAGCTGGACGATCCGGACATTTGTGTTTATTTAATTTTTTATTCCACTGTTTTCATTTTAATTAGGCACTTAAAACAATCCAACACCAGAAAAAAATTGAAAATTTGATTGAAGAATTTATTCAAATTGTCATTGGAACAAATGAAAAATTTATTTTTACACCTGTCAAAATTATTTTTATAAACGAAAAAACTTGTATTATTTTAACATCAGAAGAGTGAAAACGTATTTCGTGTCACAAATAACTATCACAAAGTGCGGCAACAATCAAATTGACCAAAACAATTCACTTATACAAGAAATATCTCCAAATTGACAGGAGCACCACATGAATCAAACCATTTTTTTTAAATCAGAACTAGTAATGTATTTCATTTAGGAATAATCGTCGAAATTTGTAAAAGGTAACCATGGAGGGATAATTACCATGCCGGCGCCGATGCCACAGCACGCTGCTACTGCCAGGATATTGAATACGGCAGAGCCCACGATGGTGCCCACGCCGATGTCGCCCTCGGTGATGAAGGTTCCAATGACGTTGACGAACAGTTCGGGCGCCGAGGTCGCCGCCGCCATGAACGTTGCACCCGCCACGTCGTTTGACATATTTAACACTGCAAAATAACATTAAACACATCTGTAATGTCATGATGAATTACTGTTCGTTGCATTCGATCCCAAGTGTCATGATCCATCAAGTAACCGATCATGGGATCATTGAGATCGAATGCATAGCGGACACCACAATTACAAAAAAAGACGTATGTGTGGTAGAACGATATACGACAGAATCTCAAATGCTGATATAATTATCTTTAGATCAAATGACAGTTTGTAATATAAGTGTGAACGAAGAGAACTTGGAACAGGTGAGGGAATTTGTGTATTTAGGTAGCATGTTCACAGCAGATGGCTGAATGGATAGTGACGTCGAAAGAAGGGTTGGTGCGGGTAACAAAGTGAATGGAGCTTTAAAAATAGTTATTGGAAACAAGAATTTATCAATGAAAGCGAAAACGGCCGTTCACAATGGAGTTCTGGTCCCAACCCTTATGTAGAGAAGCGAAGAATGGAACTGGCAGAAGAAAGATGAGAGCAGAATAAATGCGGTAGAGATGATGTCCCTATGACGTATGTGTGGTAGAACGATATACTCGTACGACAGAATCTCAAATGCTGATATAAGAAAGGAATGTAGAACGCAAGAAGGTATTATGAACAAAATTATGAAAGGATCGCTGCGTTGGTTCGGACATATGGAACGCATGGATGGAGAAAGATTGGTTAAGAAAGTATACGTTAATGATGTAAATGGGGTACGAAGTCGAGGCAGACCGAGGAAAACATGTCATGACCAAATTAATCAAATTTTAATGGTTGGTCATGTTAGAAGTCGGAGGAATCGACGTGCGTGTATGACTCGTTGTATGAATGTGGAGGAAGCTAGAGAGGTTTGCCAGGATAGAGTAGTGTGGCGGTCCATTCTCACTGCCTACCCCTGCGGGGAAACGACGTGATGGTTTGTTTGTTTGTTGCGTGTCAGAGTTTCAGAAATGAAAATACTCACAAGAGAAGGGCACTACATAAGAAATGGTACTATGTTGTATTTTTATAATATTTTATCTGTACTCAATAGATGCCTAAATCTTTTTCCTGTTTGTAATATCTTTTGAGTTAATAAACTGATTTGAATTGATTTGAAATTGAGTTCGTAATGGGATTTTGTCAGATTGTAGTGCCCCCTAAGAGTCGTAACTAACTATCTAACTAACCATCACGCCGTCTGCCCGAAGGGGTAGGCAGAAAGAATGGACTGCCAAACTTTTCTTTCCTGACATAGTTTAAATTACACATAAAACGCAGCCTGACATTAAATGGTTGGCAATAAAAATGAGAGTGATGACGTCACATAATATTTAAAATTTGTATCCATCTGTATTTTTTAAGACTAACACCACGAATTTATATCAATGATATGAGAATTTATTTTGCAATATTCTGTATGAGCAGAAATAGTTACATTGTTATCGTTCGGTATTCGGGAAAAAATAAGTAATGAATTATTAATATGCGCAACCGTACCGGTACGGTCATACCAACGGGTAGGTTAATGACATACTAGCACGCGGTTTATAAACCGCTGTCTAAACCACTCAGATGCGTATATGGATGACCTAGTTATCAGAACAGAGCACCTCCTCCAGCGATCTGTACGCATCAATTTAAATATCAAATTTAAATTTATGAAACTACGAATGGAGCGTTTTACCTTTACACATCTTGTCTACCGCCGGAACGAAGTATTTGTCGCATACTACGGCTAGAGCAGCGAACAGGTAGAGAGAAGCCAGGACGTGTAGTACTACGGCTCCGTTCTGACGCTGCTCTTGCGTGAACAGGTCATTTGGGAAGTCGTCTATAGCCGCCTGTGTACAATTCTCTCCTAGAAACATAAACAACAACGTTACCTCTTCTAGGGTTTTAGACGTAAAATGTTCATGGGCGTTCAAGAAAGGCAAATAACCAACAATCACCAAGCTTACCCGGAGGTGTACTGTCATGCAAATCATACATTTAAACAGTCCATTGTTTTGGCCGAAATACTATGATACATTACCATTATAAACTGTTAAATTAAATAACTTTGTTTTATGTATCGCAATCGTAATTTATTTCACGCGACAGCTGTTTTGTCAACCTATGTTGACATCATCAAGTGTTGCAATAATATTATATATCAAATGTCTAATTTTCATGAATTTTCGAACCTTTATGTGTAATTGTTCCTATGTCAATTTAAATAATTTCTTTGATGTTATTTTGAAGTTCTTGCTGGAGTTAAGTTGACTAAATAGTTGTCGCGTAAAATAAAATACAATTGTGATACATAAAACAAATTTATTTAATTTAACAGTTAATACATTTAAACTAATCTTCATTCATATAGAACACCCTGTAAGCGAATTATTTTATTTTATACCTTACACAAAAAATAATTGGTTATTAAAAACGTTTCCTTCGAGCTTCCTTGATTTCCAGTTGCCATTTCATTATAAACGTATGCTTTGTGTAGATTTTCACGGTAAGTAGCAATGTGTTTTTTTGGGATCTTGGGAAAGGTAGCGAAGGGTAGTTATAACCCACCCTAAAATGGATACTGCAACGATCTCCGAAACATCGGTCCAGAAAGATGAGTTGCACGGATTTAACCAAGATCCCAAAAAGCATAACGTTTGCTTTCTTCACCATTTTTACTTTATCCATTGTTTGCATGTTTCACCAAACGTCTCAGTGATCCTTACACAATTTTGTTGATTACGTTTTCATCAGCCCTTAATATTCGGAATACATTAATCTGAGAAATCTCATGTCTACGTTCATTTATTCTACTTTCATCTACAATAATTATTGTAAATGTAAAATCTTCTACGTTAATGATGTAAATGGAGTACGGAGTCGAGGTAGACCGAGTAAAACATAGCATGACCAAATTAATCAAATTTTAAAGGTTGGTAATGTTAGAAGTCGGAAGAATCGGCGTACTCGTTGAATGAATGTGGAAGAAAGGTATGTTAGGATATAGTAGTGTGGCGGTCCATTCTCTCTGCCTACCCCTGCGGGGAAACGGCGTGATGGTTTATTTGTTTGTTTGTCATCTTCAATATATTTAAAAGCGTTGGAACGAGATCATTATCATGCCTCGCTTCCTTTGCATTTGAATGAAAGCTTTTGTTTACGATGGCATGGCATGGATGCAATAAATTTGTTAGGAATACAATTTGCGTTTTTTTTTTATATTTAAACTTTTACGAAATTTGAAATTGTTGCTAGCATTTTAAAACTAAAAAAAATATATAAATCGTGCATACGTAAACTTATTAGTCACAGTGTAATACAAAAATCGATACCGTGTCGAGCATTATTTTGGCATTTTCATTGATGTTATATATAAGTACATGCTTCTCAAACAAATTGAATTTGTGTGTATCAGGTGACGAATATACCCACAAAGCATTCAAAAACATTAGAAATTGGATCCAGTTATGGTTGTTTTTCATACATTTTACCATGTTTCACTGAATAACGTATGAAATTGGAGATTATTGAAGGACGAATTTTTTTATACTTATTTTTCGCCAACAAAGCAGAATGCATATTTTCATTTTATTTTCCTAGTCAATATGCAAATCTTTGAAACGATACATACTCTGATTAGTGCTTAATGTTGCAGAAAACGTACCAAAATATGTACTAACTGGCTGTACCCAACCACGCGTTGCTGGGGCTCAGTCTGGTTAAATGGAAGACGGTCCCAAATGGTGGTTCAATGTTCCACATCCGAGATCACCGACCCACGCCCATGGCCACTCTCGTCCCACACGTTTCTGTACCTAGTTCCAATGGGCCCCCACTCAAGGCCACTTCTTGTCACCATCTCTCGGTCTCCACCCATGACCTCAGCCCCTATCCATGGCCACCCTGGCCGCTCCACAATCTTCCCTATCTTGATAGGTCAAAATGTCGATCTAACCCATAACACCATCCAAGAAAGCCTCCACTCACTATCCAACAATATTCAACCTCAACATCCAATAATGAAATTTCCAAAATATGGAGGAAGAATAGCTTCCGGGCTGGAACCCCGAGGGATGTTTTGCTGTTACCGAACTATTCTCGAAGGCTTTTTCAACCAGGAATTTATTCTTCTCGCGACATTTCATTTTCCGTTAATTTTTCCTCGATACTCAAGTTGCAGGACTTTGTATTTATCTTTACTTATAATGTGTCCGAATTATTCCAGATTCCTGCGCTTTACGGACTTAATTTTTTTTTTCATCATACGTTGCAGTACTTCCTCATTTGTGACTATTTATATCCATAATTATTCAACGATTCTAAAGGCATATTTTTTGTTTCTTGAACAATGATGTAAAGCTCCATATTAAATAATTAATACGAATGAAACACTGAGTTTTCTATGACATTTGATAATGCCTTAGAAGGGCGATACATGTTATTCCCATAAAATATTATATAATAAAACTTCTAGAAAACTGACGTTTTCATTCGTATTAATGATTTCAAAGCCATCCGGTTTTTTGGTAATAAGTTTTGATAAGGTCCACGTTTCTATACCGTAGAACAAGACGTGTAGCACGTCTTCTTCTTCTTCCTCAGCCTATTCCCGTCCACTCCTGGAAAAAGGCCTCCTCCATTCGCTTCCATGTCACTCTGTCCTGTGCAGACTGCATCCAGGTTATTCCGACGTGTCTGTTTAGATCATCCTTTCACCGTAGTTGCGGTCGCCCTGCACTTCTCTTCGCCGTCCACGGTCTCCAAGTCAGCAGTCTTCTTGTCCACTTTTCATCTGAGCCTCTGGCTACGTGACCTGGTGGATGATGTCAGTGACCTTTGTTTTTTCTATCACCGTATCTTTACGATTCTGTCTCTTAGGCTTATTTCTAACATGGCTCTTTCCATGGCTCTTTGGTAGCACGTAACATCGAATTATTCTCATTCGCAATTCGGTGGGTAGGTCTCTGCTGCATATAATATAAATGAATTTAATACAACAAAAGATTCAACCGCAAGCATTGACCAGCTGGAGTTTAAAACAATCAAATTGACATTTAGTGATGAGGGCCGACCATGATTGCACTCCGCTGACGTCATGAGATACTTCGGCACTGAATGAAGTCTGCGGCTACTCGGGCAGCGGGCCGGCGGTAGTGCGCGGATAAAACCAATTTATCCACTCATGTGTACTATTATGTATGTATGTACGATAGCGCCACAATAAGATTGTGGCAAACACTTGGATCAGTGCTGTACATGCCACACACAATTGGAAGCAGACCTTCTGGATGATGAAAGGGAAACTAGCCTCGTTTTCTTATTATTTCATAGACATCTATTGTGTTACATGACTCAAGCACGTCAGACCCAACGAGGGTGAATGACTCCAATTATCATGCCGGTGGTTCACAAATATATAAAGGCAAACTGTAAATCCATTATATTTTAAACGATAAGATTCCTGACACGAATAATCCAAAATGGGCACTTCCACATGATCCAATCTAAATCACAAATATATAATGGCAAACTGCAAATCTATTATGTTTTAATCTATAAGAGTTCCTGGCACGTACATAAGATACATTCAATAATACAAAATGTGGTCTTCCGCATGATCCAATCTGAATCACAAATATAAAATGGCAAACTGCAAATCTGTTGTTTTAAACGGTAAGAGTTCCTGGCACGTACATTTCGTGCTCAGATCGAGAAGGTATGTGACGTTTCGTTAAAGATGCTGGGTTTTGTTCTTCGAACTGTTAGGGTTTTCAGAGATACCCGGGTCCTTAGAACTCTGTATAACTCCTTAGTCAGAAGCAGACTCGAGGGAGGTGCCGTGATATGGAGTCCTCATGAGGCTCAGTATTCTCTTATGTTGGAGAGGGTTCAAAAGAAATTCTTAAGAGCCCTCTACATGAGAGAGTACGGGGTATATCCTTGGCTCTATCCAACGGCATTTCTCTTGGGTATGCTGGGGTATAACTCTCTCGAACTAAGGAGGGAAGGATTATTAACATCACATTTTTACAAACTGATTCGGGGCTCTATTGAGAACCCCTATGTTCTGGAGCAAATAGGTCTTTTTGTTCCTGATAACTACCTGCGACAGCGCCGACATCAATTGTTCTTTACTCCGTCACGCAGAACCAACCTGCCTTTGGTGATGCCAGTAGGAAGAGCAATTCGGACGCTGAATCTAATCATCTCGGATTTGGACATTTTCAGTGTCAGTGAGGCAGTATTCAAAATAAAAATATTGCAAATTCTGGAAAGAGTACTGCCTCACTGACGTCGACATATTTGGATTCCTTCTGATATGTATGATTTTTTGGTCTCATGTTGTTTTGTTTTTTTTATCTTTATAATACCATTTTGTGTCCAAATGAGTCGCCTGAATATTTTATTGTTTGTTATGTCTCATTTGTAAATGTATAAATAAATAAATAAATAAATAAATAAAATAAATATAATAAGAACCCTTCTATAATACAAAATGTGGTCTTTCGCATGATCCAATTTAATGAGTTAAAATGTTAGAAAAATATATTATCACTAGACTGTTTTTTGATAAACTGTATTATTTGATTTTAAAAGTATCGGAAAATTTATATCTACGACACTGATTCGGATGGTGTCATGCAGCAATTGACCAATTCTATTTCACACTTCACATCAGGCCACAGCTAGGCAAACTTGAGAGAGTATCTATTTATTTGATAGGAGAGTCCAAAAATGCGACGTTTATTCCAACTACTACAAAGTTTTAAAAAAAAAAGTAGAATGTAATAATTAATAGAAAAATATCTGCATCTTAAAATGGTTTTCTTAAACAGAATATAAATATAAACAGATTGTATAATATTATACATAAAAAGATTAATTGTTTACTTTTTGTACATTTGAACGAATTGAAGAAAATATATTAGATATTCTTCTATATTCGCCAACACGTTGTGTTGTGGATTTACATTTGAATAACTTTTTGTTTAACCTTCAGGGTTAAAAATTCATACACTGAAGAAGCGAAGTTTGTGTCACAAAACATGTTTGTGAAAAGCGCAACGTTTCCAAAAAGTTATTCAAATATAGGTTGATTATTTCTGTAAGATACTTTATGATTAAACGATTTAAATGGAACTAGAAATAGAAGAAGACAGAGGAAAACGTGGCACGATCAAACAAATCAAATAGTAAATATCGGCCACGTGAGGAGTCAGAGATATCGACGCGCGTGCATGACACGATGTATGAATGTTGAGGAAGCGAGAGAAATATGTCAGGAAAGAAAAGTGTGGCAGCCCATTCTTTCTGCCTACCCCTTCGGGGAAACGGCGTGATGGTTAGTTAGTTAGTTAGTTACTATACGATTGCCACATTATGAATAATTTACAACCTAAACTAACTAACTTTCTCACCGGCTCCTCAAAGGGGTTGGCAGGAAGATTGGACTGCCACATTGTTCTTTCCTGACATACTTCTCTCGAATCATCAACATTCATACATCGTATCATGCACGCACGTAGATTGATTTTTTTTTATACAACAGGTCGTTTGAACCTTATACTGTATAAAATTTGTTTTTAACTATTATACTGATTATCATACGTTTCTCCAACTCTTGACGTGGCTGAAAATTAATATTTGATTGATTTGTTCATTACACGTTTTCCTCAGTCTTCCTCTATTTCTAGATGCGTTTACGTTGTTGACATATATTTTCTTTACCATTATTTCTGCAATAATTCATTCAATCTGTCCAAACAAGCTAACTGACCCTTTCATTATTTCGTTCATAACACTTTCAATTGCAGTAGGCAGACAACGCAGAAGATACTCAAATGCGCACGTGCAGAGGATGGAAAACTCCAGAATCCCACACGCTGTGGCGCATTAGATTCCTACTGGCTACCGTCCCCCCGGAAGACCGGCAAAGAGATGGAAGGATAGCCGGGAGTCGACCGCCCAAGAGAGCCCAGCCTGATTATAGTAACAGACCAAAGTCTAAAAGAAGAAGTCGAAGAAGACTTTCAATTGCACTGCATTCGTATCGTATGTTTGCATTTGACACTCTATCATATACATATGTATACACATTCATCTAATAGATCTCATTTCTACTGCATTTATTTTACTTTCATCCTTCTTTTGTCGGTTTCATGATTCACTTTCATACGTGTATTTACATCCTTATTACACAAAATAGTATAAGTTAATAATTAAAACGAATGAAAACGTCAGTTTTCTAGAAGTAAATTTATATTTTATAAGGCAATATCAAATGTCATATGCCTTAGAAGGGCGAATCATGTCATTCCCATAAAATATAATAAAACTTCTAGAAAACTGACCTTTTCATTCTTATTAATTATTTAATATGGAATTTTACATCATTGTTCAAGAAACAATAATTAAGTATAAGATAAATTTAACTAGACACTAACTAATACAGTGTTCAGATACTTCGTTTTATTGAATAAATTCTATGTATATTTCTTAAAATTTTCATCAAATGGGTAACTTTGATTTTATTAACTGTAAATTTATAACACTGCTATAATATTATTAATTTTTATTATACACTTTTTGAGAAGATCGCGACAGCTATTTCGCCAACCGATGATCAGGCGTTACAAACTCATCAATATTTATTACGATACTTAAAATAGAAACAATATTTTTAATGGCGAAACATCTGCCGCGATATTTTCAAAAAGTGTATAATAAAAAAAATTATATTATAACAGTGTTGTAAATTTAACAGTTAATAATGTTGAAGTATCATACCGTTTCGGCCAATATAATGGACTATTTGGTTTCAATTGTAACATTTACATTGGATCACACGTTTTATAAAGACCTTAGTACCAGTAGGGTGCTTTAATACAATATTAGGTATATAAAAAAAAATACTTTTCTTCTCCGAATCGCGTCTCAGACGAACTGTCATTTTATGTCAGTTATGCATTTAGGTATACATATCTTGACGGTTCCTATATCCTGAGATGGTTTCGTCTCTCTAGTAATAGTACCACTTTTACATATCCTAACTATATACATATCAGTTTAAATTAGAAAATCAAAAAGGTTTTTAAATATAATACAATTCACTAAAAATTAAAATAAATACGTTTTTTGACAGTTGGTATTTACTTTTGTTTGTTTCTATGAAACTGTTGATCTTATGTATTAGTACCTACTTTAAGTAGATTATTATAATACAGGTACCCAAATTGAAAACCGTGTACAGTTTTTTTTAATTCTGTAATTATAACAACCTGGATTAAATTTATAATGAAAAAGCGATTGCTTTTACGGTTTTTCGTTGATTTATTTACATATTTTCCACTTACATCGATTTTCAAATCCAAATATGTTGGTTTGAATATGAACCTGGCAAAGACCAAAGTGATGGGCATGGAAAGGCTTGAAATCAACGTGGACGGTAAAAGAATTGGGAATGTCCAAGAATATACAAACCTGGGACACAATATTCGATTGGGCGGAGATAACCAAACAGCAGAGCTAAAAAGAAGAATCGGACTAAGCTGAGTGACTGAGTTACATAAACGAAAAATCTGTGAAGCCTGCGTTCTGCCAGTTGGTACTTATGGTCTTGAAACTGTTACATTGTCCTAACAAAGTGCCGAGAAACTACAAGTGACCCAAAGAGCTATGGAAAGAGCCATGTTAGGAATAAGCCTAAGAGACAGAGTCGGAAACGATACGGTGAGAAATGGGATGACGGTAAGTTAGTTAGTTACCCCTTAGAGTCCTTACTTGATTTATTCTCCCACTGTTTATGCAGATATTTAACAATATTTTCTCCACCTTAATTTTTATTTTTTTATTCCTCCAACAAAAATTCTTCTTAATTTGAAAAACAGTTACAATTTAATAGAAAACACAAATACACTAAATTTAAATAATGAACCTATTCCGGTACACAGTCTAAATAATTACGGGCGTAATCTAATCAGTTCATTTATTGTTTCTTAGACAATGATGTAAAACTCTGTTTTTTACAAGGTTTATTATATTTTATGGGAATGACATGTTTCGCCTGTCTAAGGTATTATCAAATGTCTATTGTTTATTCCGTAGGGACGAAAAGAGAAGAATGGAGTGCCGCATCGGTTAAAGTATAGCAGTCAATTATTTCTGCCTACCCCTTCAGGGAGACGTCGTGATGGTTAGTTTGTTAGCTATTGTTTATTATTTGTCAAATGAATTGATATTATGAAATGTCTTTACATTTGATAATGTCTTCAAACAGGCGAAACATGTCATTCGCATAAAATGTAATAAAACTTGAAGTAATTAGATAATTAATAACATTTTGAATGTATACAAATACTTGTAGACAAATACTGGATTTTACCCATTGCGGGTAAATCATTGTTAAGGATTAATTGTATCTCAATAGAGACGAAGATGTGAATTGTTTTCTGGGAACAGAATAAGCAAATCAAAGCGATCGCTTAACCCAACCAATGTCATAAGTCATGTAAGCACCTCGACCACCATATTCTGTTCCCAGAAAACAATTTACATCTTCGTCTCTATTGAGATACAATTAATTCTTCAAACAAACAAACAAATTAACCATCACGCCGTTTCCCCGCAGGGGTAGGCAGAGAGAATGGACCGCCACACTACTCTATCCTGGCAAACCTCTCTATCTTCCTCCACATTCATACAACGAGTCATACACGCACGTCGATTCCTCCGACTTCTAACATGACCAACCTTTAAAATTTGATTAATTTGGTCATGTAATGTTTTCCTCGGTCTGCCTAGACTTCGTACCCCATTTACATCATTAACATATACTTTCTTAACCAATCTTTCTCCATCCATGCGTTCCATATGTCCGAACCAACGCAGCGATCCTTTCATAATTTTGTTCATAATACCTTATTTCGCTCTACATTCCATTCTAATATCAGCATTTGAGATTCTGTCGTACATCGTTCTACCACACATACGTCATAGGGACCTCATCTCTACCGCATTTATTCTGCTCTCATCTTTCTCCTGCCAGTTCCATTCTTCGCTTCTCTACATAAGGGTTGGGACCAGAACTCCATTGTGAACGGCCGTTTTCGCTTTCATTGATAAATTCTTGTTTCCAATAACTATTTTTAAAGCTTCATTCACTTTGTTACCCGCACCAACCCTTCTTTCGACGTCACTATCCATTCAGCCATCTGCTGTGAACATGCTACCTCAATACACAAACTCCCTCACCTGTTCCAAGTTCTCTTCGTTCACACTTATATTACAAACTGTCATTTGCTCTAAAGATAATTAATACGTTTTCATTCGTATTAATTATTATATATAATTACTTCAGTTGACCTCATCAATGGTTTTAGAATAGTTTCTTTATATAATGTTTTTATTACATGTATAATAAATATATATGTAATTATGCCTTTATACCTTTGGGGTTGATATTTACTTCAGATATCTCGGACGAAAGCGCTTCGATAATTATTTCTGTGAAAAAAAATCTCACCCAAATAATGTCAGATTGCATTCTAAATGAATTGTGTTGTCATAAAATATCTGTTAGTGAATTAGAATATTTTAAGGCGTAAATTCGTCGTTTATTATTATCATGATTAATGAACGTCATTGTTGATGTCTGCCGCCAGATTTTAGATTGCATACGCTTAACTAATCAAAACACCAACACTTATTGAGATTTATGGTGCGTTACCAACAAAGACGCGATTCAGACGCAAATTAATCACCTATATTGCCAGTTTATAAGAGCCATATTTTAAATAAGTATCAAATAAGTTTACTACCGCTGAAGTCACAGTATAGCTGTAAGAACAAAATACAAAATATATTTTTAAATATAATTTCAATTTAATTGAGATTTGTGATCTTCTTCTTATTATTTTTGTCCTGTCACACCTGCGTGGTGCATAGGGCCTCAAGAAACCTTCTCCGCCCGACTCAAGTGAGTCCCAATCCCAAGTGAGGCCTGCTGCCTTAACCTCGTCCTGCAAGGCTCTTCTCCGGGTGGCTCTAGATCTGCCTCGCTTTCTCTTTCCCCCCATTAGGGGTGACAACACGACACAAAAACACGACTCAGAACACGACTTCAGATGTAAATATATAATAAGATCTTAACAAAGAAAGACTAATATAAAAAACGCTTTTAAAATTCGACAAAATAATTTGAATTTAAAAATTAATTTGGGCTAATTGCTATAAGTAATAATAATATTTTTTATCAGTAAGAACTATTAAATAATATTAAACATAATGGTAATTTAGAAAAACACATATATTTAAAAATACATAATTTACATATAAATTAATAAATTAACATGTAAGAATATATAACATGTAACATGGAATTAACATTTTTATACTTTTCTGAAGACCCTTCTCGACGTTTGAAAGACGGCGAGGAGGAGAGAGAGATGTGCAGATATTATTACCGAAACGTCGCGTCGCGACGCGTCGGTCCGAAAAGTACGTATTGTAGTTATTATTGTTTAGAAGGGAATCCTATATAAGGACTTCAGATATCAAGGGACTATCTGGGGTTACTTGCCTTGTTAGAAAACTGTCCAAAAAGTCTTTTTCTGCGGCCTCTATAATGTATTGTCCGATTTGCCTAAAATGGGACAAAACATTGTTCGTTCTCGCCCTTTATTTTCGCAATACGCCGACGAAATCCGAGGCAGCGAAAACCGAAGTCAACGAAAACCAGGTTACTGTATTATAATATATGACACTTTTAATCATAAAAAATATCTGTTTATCACACTAACTACGCTCAAAACGCGGCAATGTACAGGATTTGTGACAACTACAACAAGTATTTTGGAGACATCGATGTTTTCCACTTGAACGAACGACACTTCAAAAAAGCGATAGGAGCAACCTTTCGGCGTGGATGAGACCATAATTTAACATATTATAATATGTTATTTTTATTTCTACTTTTATTTCTACTTTTATTTCTACTTTTATTTTTACTTTATTTTTACTTTTATTTTTACTTTTATTTTTACTTTTAATTTTGTTCTTATTTCTACTACTATTATTACGTTTAACTCTCAATCATTTTGTTTGACCGTATTTTGCCTTAGCTTAAATTCAATTAACTGTTTATTGTATTTGTGGTAGCATGTAATTCACTTTATTTATTATTTTTCTTAATGTTTCTTAATTATTGTAATGATATCGCTGTGTGCTGCCCTTACTGAATAAATAAATAAAAAATCCGTAATAAAATATGCGACACTAATGAACCTTTGCTCATTTTGAGTTATCTATTTATTGCTGGTGTTCACTAAATCAAACTATGTGACAGACAGATTGAATTATTATTATTTTGTTCAATTCTAAGTGACGTCTAACCTTATACTGCAGCTCATTGGACCCTGAGATCAGAATAGTGTTTATCGATCAGACAACTTTATGATGCACAGTAGTCTGAGTTGTAATAAAATTAATAATTCAAGTACAATGCATTGGCTAAGACGGAATATGTTATATCAGTGGTCCCCTTTTCAAAGAAAAAAACGACAATCAAATATGCAAAGGAATATGATAAAAGCTTTTTATTGATTACTTGTAACAATTGTAATCATACGTTTTCTTGCCATTCCATTTTTTAACTCAAAGGGTCAGTAAGTAATAAGTGAGTTATTTTTGGCATCTTATCGCCATTATTATTTTTATTACTGTTGTAAAAATTTAAAACACTGTAATAATATCACAATTTCTTTTTATTCACTGAGAGTGTCGCGACAGTTGTTGCGCCAACCGCTGTTGGCATCATCAGGTGTTACAATAAACTGAGTTACAATAAACTAGTGTCATAGTGTTTTGACCAAAACAATGGACTATTTTTATTACTATTATTATTATTATTATGATTTTGTTGAATCGCTCTTTACATCATTACAGCGCAAGCCAAATCGACGTAAAGGATCCTGTGACATTGTAGCTAATCTATCGACAGTGTGACAATCACATAAGAACATTGACGTCACAGGATCCATTGATGATAACCATATTAAACATTATGGTATATACATTTTTTTAAACTTCTCATCCTGCGAATTGGTTCGCAGCAAGTCTAAGTTTTTTACTGGTCATTGAAATGCCACTTGGTCCTGATTAATGCGGTAGTTTTCCGTTTCTTTCCACATTTTTAATGTGCAACAGGTTATGTAAACTCAATGACTGCATACAACTTTTTAGCTATTGATTCTCATGACGTGTCATATTTAGATATCCATTTTATTATCACGTGAATTCCACACCAGACCAAAGACAGTGTTACAATCAGACTGTCTTGGAAACATAATGAAATTCGCGGTGAATTTCAATAGCAAATAATGAGAATATGTGGGTACAGCGATCAGGCAAAGAGCGATAGCTTGGATATACAATAAAGTGATACGTGTTACCATCACCTTACAGGAAGCTCTGAACAAAACCAATTGTTATTTAATACAATTTTTATAAGATGTTTTTACTGTTTTCTGAATGTGTAATTTTTGTATTTGCAACTTATTATTTTTGTCCCTGACCTTTATACGGAAGTACGAGAACAGGTTAAATAAGCCTCTACAGTGTCAGGATGTCTTAAGAATTTTGTCTGGAAGAACAAGCACGTGCGTATTTACAGCAAGGTCTGGGGGACAGGAAACCAAAAGGACATCTCCAGACTCCAAAGACAACAAAATAAAATAATAAAATTAGCATATAACATTGACTACCTTACCCCAACCATACAAGTTTACAGACAAACAAAACAAATGGACATATCAGACCTGACCAAATATGAGACCTTAAAAATTTTACACAGAGTGACCATGGAAAAGACAACAGACAGCACCTACAAATTAACTAAAAATTCAGACATACACAGACACTGGACCAGGAATTGTGACAGATATCACTTACCGATTGCACGAACTAAGACAGGACAATCAAGGATATTGAACAATGGACTGAAACTTTACAATGAACTACCTAAAGACACAAGGAATCTCACTACAACTCAATATAAAAAATATCTGAAACAATACATAATTAATAGTAAGATCTAAAAATGTAACCATATAACCCAATTGGGTTTTTAAAAAAAAAAAATTTAAAAAAAAAAAAAAATCGAAAGAAAACTGCGGCGACGAATTTGTCGACCCGTGAGAGACGGAGAGCAGTGGCGTATTCGACGCAATGATGAGCTGTTTTCCATGTACCAGCCCCCCAACATCTCCACACACATAAAGCTACAAAGATTTAGATGGGCTGGACATGTACAAAGAATACCGAACTCACGGGTCCCCAAACACATTATGACTGGACACCCGTGCGGAAGGAAAAGGGTGGGAAGACCAAGGCTGAGGTGGGAGGACGAAGTAAAGAGGGAAGACGACTGCTGAGAACAGGAAGTGCTGGAGGCGAAAGTCGACGGAGGCCAAGGCTCGATATGGGCTGTAGCGCGGGTATGTTGTAATGGTAGAATAGTGTGGCAGTCCATTATCTCTGCCTACCGTTTGGGGGAAACGGGGTGAAGGTTTGTTGTTATTATCAAATCAAATCAAGTCAAATCAAATCAGTTTATTTTCTCAAAAGATATTACAAACCATTTTTATATAATAGTTTAAGACATCTATTGAGAACAGGTACAATATGAATAATATATAATACCAGGAACGCATGAGAGATGGTTCGACATTAAGAATACAAGATACTCTCCAATGTCAAGAGTATTTGTCTTCTAAACGTACTTTCACGAATACGAAAGACACCGATCTGCAAAGCGATCATGTTCAGCAGTTTGATTGCTCTCCCCACCGGCATCACCAGAGGCAGGTTGGTTCTGCATGCTGGGAGATAAAACAGTCTGTGCTGACGCTGTCGAAGATAACCATCCGGAACATAATGATGGATAGCCTCCAAGATGACGGAATTCTCAAAGAATCCCCTGATAAGTCTGAAGAATTGGGTATGTGTGCACCCATCCATTCTTATTTGTAAACTATGTATATTGGAATCCTGGGAAAATCCGTCTAGCTCGTCTTTCTGGACCGACGTTTCGGAGATCGTTGCAGTCTCCATCTTCAAGGTGGTTATCAGATGGAGGCTACAAAGATCTCTGAAACGTCGGTCCAGAAAGTCGAACTAGAAGAATTTTTCCAAGATTCAAAAATACATATTGCAACCAACCTTGAAAATCTACGCAATTGTTTGATGTTATTGTTGTTGCTTTAGCATAAATTAGTTTCTATTAATAAATATTTTGAATCAATGTTCTTGGGTAGGTCTCTCAGGTTTGGAACCCCCTTTATACTTTCGGCAGCGGCCATTGCGCTAATGGTCTCGGTTCATTTACAGCGCAGATCAAACGTCGCGTTTTCAGCGCAAAAAGATCTAAAAGTCCGACCAGGTGGGCGAGCGTCCTCATCTTAAGTGGCTAACGACCGGCCACTTGTACCGCGGGTAGGGGTGTGGCACGTATCGAACAGTTTTCATTGGCACGATCTTCTTCTTCTTCTTATTATAGATCTTGCGATCTGTTTATGCAGGATATCAACTTTATTCCTGTGATCAAGACAACCAGCCTTCTCTCAATTTCTTTGGCGGTCGTCCTGGTGGTCGATGGCCCCCTGAAGTCTCGTGCATCACGATCTTAAAAATTCTTGTTGGATCCATTCTCTCGATGTAGTCCCTCCAAAATCGTCTTCTCTGGCTACTCCATCTCACTATGTCTTCAATTTTGCAGGAATTCCCAATATCTTCATTGGGTATCCTATCTCTAAGGGTTTTCCCCAGAAATGATCGCAATGTTCTCATTTCTGCTACTCTTAAGAAATGTTTGGTTCTGAGAGTGTCTGCTCTTGCTTCGATTCCGTAAGTCATTATGGGCCTGATGCATTTTTATAAATTCTAACTTTGCTTTCCACTAGCATATGCTTATTATCCCAGACAGTGTCTCTTGGGCATCCGAAGATAACTGCTGCTTTATCCGTCTGTTTTTAAACTTTATTATATAGATCGCTGCAACTAGATATCTTCACACCCAGATTTCTGAACTTCGTGACCTGTCCTATGGGTTTATCGTCTACAACCAGTTTGCATCTGAGAGGCTGTCTGGATATTGTTAGAACTGTCATTGGCACGATCAAATCAATCAAATATTCAATGTCGGCCACGTGAGGAGACAAAGAAATCGACGTGCGTGCATGATACGATGTGTGAATGTAGAGAAATCGAGAGAAGTATGTAAGGATATTTTAGCAGGACATTTTTAGTGTCAGTGAGGCAGTGATTGTAAACATTACACCATAAATTCTGGAAGAAGTACTGCCTCACTGACGTCGACATATTTGGGATCCTTCTGAGAAATGTTTTCTCTATCGTGTAAGGGCTTCGTAAAATTTCATATTGTTATTAACATTTTTATTATTACTATTATTTGTGACCAAATGAGTCACCTTAATGTTGTTCGTTTATGTCGCGTTTGTGTAAAATAAAATTAAACAAATAAAAATGAATATGTTAAGGGAAAGAACAATATGGCGATCCATTCTCTCTGCTTACCCTTTTCAATTAATTTTACTCTATGGACCAGACCATCAATGTATAATTTTATTTTTTTAATAAAAAAAAAGAACTGTTAAAATTTAAACGCTGTTATGATATCAGATTTTTTTTATTTTTCGCTACAGCTTTTTCGCCAACCGATGTTGACATCATCGCGAGTTAAAATATTTTTTCGTTTATGTGGAGATTCGACAACTGAAAACTCTCCATATAAACTAATAATATATTGTAACACATGATGCCAACATCGGTTAGGGAAACAGCTGTCCGGAAAAATAAATTATAAATAAAAATGTGATATAATACCATCTTCTTATTCAAGTGCCATGTAGGGTCCCCTCGACGTCGGCTATCACCCTGGTGTAGGCCTCTCTGTCCTGTGCTAGACGAACCCCCCACCCCCCTCCCTAAACCCCCGAACCCCAGTCCATTCCTTTATATTCTCGAGCCAGGACATCTGGGGTCTTCCCACACCGCGCCTACCCTCGATCTTCCCTTTCATGATAATACCAATTTTAACAGTTAATAATGCTGAAGTATCATAGTGTTTCGGCCAAAACAATGAACTATTTAAAAAAAAACATACGTTTTCGCTTCTTCTTTGTGCAACATATAGTATATTTAATGCAATTACTCATATACACGTTTTATGTATAAAAAAAAATGAACACAATATATTATAAAATAAGATAATTTGGGCTACCTTGAATTATGACAAATTGAATTAATGTACAATTGGAGATAAATGAGCAATTTATTTTTATGTAATAATAAAATAAAAAACCGTATGGAATACGCGCTTTTTATTTATTTAGGGTGTGGTCTATAATCACGTTCAATATTGCCAAAGTTAATGACATGCTTACAATCTAAAAACATAAAACAAAGTTTTTGACTAAAGATTCTAATTATTGTTTCTTGAACAATGATTTAAAATTGCATATTAAATAATTAATAAGAAACGAAACGTGTGTTTTTTAGTAGTTTTTTTATACACATTATTTATGAGAATAACTTGTTTCGGCTAGATAAGACATGATCAAATGTGTTTTTCATCAAATCAGCAGTTCATAAAGCTTTAGCCATACGAATGATGTCATTCCTATAAAATATAATAAAACATAATAAAATATAATAAAACATAATAAAATATAATAAAACATCATGAAAACATCTGTTTTCAAGAAGATAATGAAAACAAGATAAGCATTAACAATACATGAATATAAAAAAATGTTTTCTTTAAGGTATATTTAGTTCAAATCCATGCCAGGACTCGTTACCAGATTGGTAGATGATAGGTGGACCAGAAGGGTAGTGGAGTGGAGACCTCGCGAAGACAAAAAAAAACAGAGAGAGAACACGATAGTCCGATGACATTCGAAAATTTGCTGGTGATCGGATGCGAAAGACCCAAGACAGGAATGCGTGGAGCGGTATGGGGGAAGCCTATGCCCAGCATTTGACGTCAACGGCCGTTAAAGTAAATCTTCTTCTTTCGGTGCCGCGTCAGGTCCCCCCAACATTGGCGATCACTGCAATAAAGGCATCTCTGTCCTGCGCCACTTGGAACGGATTCTGAACTCTTGTAATTCCTGTCGACAATTTTATATTCCGTAGCCAGGACAGCTGCCTTCTACCAATTCCCCGACGTCCCTCCACCTTACCCATAAATATGAGTCGAAGGAGGTGGTATTTTTCTCCCCTTAGCACATGGTCCGAATATGAGTATATATATCCTTTTTAAGTAAATAAGTAAGTTACAATCCACCAATTTTTGAGTCTACAACTGTGTTCAGCAGCTCGCTTCCATCTTCTGGTCTAACCAGAAGATGGCAACGAGTTACCGAAACCGGTCGAAGACACAAAAAATAGTGGATTTTATCTAAATATACATTAAAACAGATATTACATATTTGTTTTATTTTCATAGTCCATTGTTTTGGCCGAAACACTATGATACCTTAACATCTTAAACTGTTAAATTAAACAACTTTGTTTTATTTATCACAATTGTATTTTATTTTACGTGACAGCTGTTTCGTCAACCTATGTTGACATCATCAGGTGTTACAATAATGACAATGAACTTCCACCATGAAATTTCAAAACCAAAAATTATTCATTGAAAAATCACTTGCTAAACTAATTATGTAATGTAATATTTGTTATTCTAAAGAATCGTGAATAAGATAATTTTCGTGGTAGAGTGTCAAGAGTTATATCGGCGACGGAAGTGAGATTGTCACACTGTCATTAGTCTGGTGTTGGATTGTTGAATTCAGGTGACAATAAAATGGCGATAGATTATCTACCTTTCACATGTCATGAGAATCAATATAATAGCAAAATACAGTTGTATTCTAGAAAACAAACGACCCGTTGTATAAAATGAAATATTGAAAAGTACGTAGATGACACGTGTCCAGCCCTGCTCTCGCACTGTGACTCACTTGAACACTCGTGTGAACACTTCCACACGCCATCACTGTTTCTAATCACTCAAGATTGTTCTGAATCACTAATCTCTTTAAATTTTGCTTCAGCTAGCAAGGAATATACCTGATTCTTTATTATTCTTCTTCTTATTCAAGTGCCCTGTCGGGTCCCCCCAACTTTGGCGATCACCTCGGCGAACCTGTTCCTGTCCTGCGCCGCTAGGAACAGCTCCTCCACACTTCGGATACCGGTCCACTCCCTCACGTTTCGTAGCCAGGACAATTGTGTCCGCAGCCAGGACTATATCAGTTGGAGAAGGTGGTACTTTTCCCCACGCAGTATATGACCCAGATGTGAAATTTTCCAAACCTTAATAGTTGATAACAGTTCCCTGTCAACTCTAGCTCACCTCAGGACTTCGGTATTGGTAACCAAGTCTGTCCAGGGAATTCTGAGCATTCGGCGATGGAGCCACATTTCAAATGCCTCCAGTCTGTTCATTGAGTTGACTTTTAAGGTCCTCGTTTCACATCCATACAATAAAACAGACCACACATAGCATTTGATCATTCTTTGGCGCAGTTTCAGGTTTATGTTATCATTGCAGAAGAGTCATTTCATTTTATTGAACGTAGCTCTTGCGGCCTCAATTCTGCATTTTATCTCTACATCTGGGTCAACAGATCTTTATTAAAGGTGAAAATATATCAAAATATATATAAGTGAAAGAGATAAGTAACTAACAAACTAACTAATCATCACGCCGTCTATCCGAAGGGGTGGGCTGAAATAATGGACTGTATATTTGATTCATTTGATCGTGCCACGTTTTCTGTAAAAGGATAGAGTCTAAAAGAATAGACGCGTAAGCAAAGTAGCCATTAACCTGTATTTATAGTTGTCCGAATGGCATTACCTCTGACTGCCACACTTAAGGTCCCGAAATCAATTTCCCGTTTTGAGTGTGAAAAACTCACGCTGTCTTTGGTCTGATAGAATTAACGTGACAATGAAAATGGCGTTTATTTGTATATATATATATGTTATTTTCATTTTGTTATTTTATTTTATATAATATGTTTTAGATTTATTTTGCGGACGTTGCACGATCGAAGTGTGCGCGGGAGATGCCTATTGGTGGCGATGAGGTTCGCAACCCATCACACCGCGTCTCCCGTGGGGGCGAAAAGAGAAGGATGGAGTGCCACATCGGTTAAATAAAAATGGCGATAAACTAGCCACCTATCACATGTCATTACAATCAATAACTAAAAAAAAATTAAACAGTAATTTGACTTAAATAGCCTTCTGTATACAAAAATGAGGAAAGAAACGGGAAACTGCCACATTAAAAAATACCCCAGAACCAGCAAAAAACGTTACACTTTGCTGCAAACCAATCTTAATATATATCTTAATGAGATATAAATGAAACTGATATTGGCTTTACAAAAATACATAGACGCGTTAATATTACAACATAAGAATATTTTTATTGGTGTGAAAATGAACAATATGTCCATCAGCTGTTTGCTTTACGCAGACGACGCTGTTTTAATCGCTGACAGCATGGACGACCTACAACTCCTAGTATCGAGAACGTACGAAGTATGCAATAAGTGTGACCTTGTGATGAACGTGTCAAAGTCTTAAGTATTGTATTTTAAAAGGAAGAATGTATGACGGATTGTGATATAAGTGCGAACGGTGAGAAATTAGAGCAAGTTACCGAATTTATTTACCTGGGAAGCAAGCCTGAAGTGTAAACAAAATAAATGGTGCACTCAAAGTAAATACCGCAAATAGAAATATATCGACTGAAGCAAAGATGACAGTACACAATGGAGATTAAGTGCCGACCCTTATGTATGGAAGTGAAGCTTAAAGTTGACAGAAGAAGGATTAAAGTAGGATAAATGACGTAGAAATGAGATCACTCAGAAGAATGTTAGGCAATGTGTAATAATGAAGTAAGAAAGGAATGTAAGGCGGATGAATGCGTGATAATTAAATTAAGAAAAGTGGTTTGAATATACGGAACGTATGGATGAGGGAAAAACTCTCTGCTTACCCCTCTGTAAAACGGCGTAATGGTTAATGCCATATAAGAACCAAAAACTAACTAACTAAGCATCACGCCGTCTCCCCGAAGGGGTAGGCAGAAAGAATGGACTGCCACACTTTTCTTACCTGACATATTTCTCTCGCTTCATCAACATTCATACATCATGTCATGCACGCGCGTCTATTTCTCTGACTCCTCACATGGCCGACATTTAATATCCGATTTATTTGATCGTGCCACGTTTTCCTCGGTCTTCCTCTATTTCTGGTTCCATTAACATCATAAACGTATACTTTTTTTACCATTCTTTCTTCATTCATTCTTTCCATGTGTCCAAACGATCTAAGTATCTTCTTCTCTGGTTTCAATCCTGGGATTGGTTTGCAGCAATTTCCTCCATTATTCTCTTCCATTTTTCCCTGTCTTGTGCGGCTCTTTTGAAATCTGCATATGATGAGCAGCGCACGTCCACCAACAGGTCCTCCAGGTACTCTCAGCGTGGGCGTCCCCTAGAGTTTGTCCCCTCGGTCATACCCTCCATTATGGCATGTAAGAGACCTTCTTGACGTATTACATGGCCGATCCATCTTGCACGCCTTTCGGACAAGGTCCTGAGCAGGTGCCTTCCTCCTTCGATTCCTTGAAGAACTTCCTCATTCGTGATGTGGTCTCTCCAGGAAATTCCAAAGAGTCTTCGGTATTCTATCATACAACGTTTTCCCGCACATTCTTAGTGATCTCATTTCTACGGGGTTTATCCTGCTTTCATCCTTCTTTTGCCAGCTCCAAGCTTCACTTCCATACATGAGTGTAAAACTCCATATTAAAAAATAATACTAATACAAACGTGTGTAAGGCATGTAATTCCCATATAATTTTATATAATAAAACATCTAGAAAACAGATGTTTTCATTTGCATTCATTAAATAAAAAATATTTCACACGTGCAGGCGTGCTTGCTGATATTAAACCAGGTATGATATTAAACGAAACAATAGTTTTTTGTTTTTACTTAATTCAAACGAGAGTGGATATTTTGCTGTATTATTTATTTCGGACGTCATCGATTTTTCCATATGCAAACACCGTTTCTTATTTCATCGTTCGGTATTCTATCATACAACGTTTTCCCGCACATTGATCTCATTTTTACGGCGTTTCTAAGAATATAAGAATCAATATTGTAGAAAAAGATTACATACAAATAGCTGTCGCCTTTTACCTATTTCGCTCTAGTCAGGGGTCAGTATCGGATTACGCCGTAAGCGAAGGTCCGTGTCATGACACAGTTATTGTCCATTCTCATATACGTAGGTACAGATGAAGCACTAATAGGCGTTTGCAATGTATGGGCGCGATTGCTCACTGGCGCGGAAACTGAACAATGTTACCGAAATGACCGGAATTACTATGTAACAACTAGCGTGTGCAAGTTTGTATTATTGATACAATCGCCACTCTAGATGTTACAGCTTCCCTGCCTAGTTGGTCCAGATTTTATTTATTCAAATGTTTTCCTTATGAAAATTGAACAACACTCATTTACATGAATTTATAAAACATGCGTGCGACCTATCATGACGTACGCTGTAGAGACGCGGGCTAACACTGTGCAAACCGAGGGACTACTAAAAACATCGAAGATGAAGGTCCTAAGATCAATTAGTGGAAAAACTCTCCGAGATCGTGTCCGCAACGTAGACATAAGAAAAACTTGCGAAATAGAGGATATCGCCCAGTGGAGTAGATCCAGAAGAAGATACTGGAGGGACCATGTAGCCCGAATGGAGGGTGACAGACGTATATACAGCCGCTTATGAAATCTCCTCCGGACACCGCCCACCTGGAAGACCGCCTAAGAGATGGAGGAACAGCTAGATCTCATCATCCGACGAGATATGATTTCTGTGTCACAGATCGTCAGATCTATTTAAAGAAGAAGAAGAAGATTCATTTACATAATCTTTTTTTTGGCGGAAATACTTTGATATTTCATCATTATTAACTATTTAGGGGGTTCAAAAGGGTAGTGGGGCTACGATGGGGTATGTTTTGCTGGAAAATATGCCTCTTCAAAATGTCGTAAGGCGCCATGTTGCATTTACAACAGCAACACTACTTTTTAAATGTGTACAAATATTTGTAGACGAATACTGGATTTTACCCATTGCGGGTTATCAATTCAAGGATTAATTGTATTATATCTCAATAGAAACGAAGATGCAAATTGGAAACAGAATATGGTGATCGAGGTGTTTAGAGGACTTATGACCTGTCATTGGTTGCGCTTTTATAATACAAAATTCCCCATTCCACCTTTTTCTTATGACCACCATGTCTGACAAATTTTTGGAAGTTGTATATATGTTATACTGTAACACCACACTTCACATGGTAGTTTCAATCTACACACGAGAGAAGATGATGGCGAGCTTCCAGCGCCATAAAATTGGATATACCCAGCTAAGGGAAGGTAACCCCGACCTAAAATCTTCCAGAGATGGCAAGGGGATACCACTCTGGATATTTTTCCCCAGGTCATCACTCTCAAGGGTGATAGTCAACGTTGGGGAGACCTGACAGGACACAGAAAGAAGAAGATTTACTATTTAATTGAAACACTGTTATCTACGATAGTAGGCAAGACACTGAGAGATCGCGTGAGTAACACCAGAATAAGAGAGATATGTGAGGTTATTGTTGTTATTATACTCGTAAGATGGAGCAGACAGCGAAAAAGGGACTGATACGGTCATGTCCAAAGAATGGACATCACCAGACTCCCCTATATCGCTTTGCATAATCAGCCTCATGGGACTCATCCTCGTGGAAGACCTCCTAAAAGATAGAAGGACAGCTGGGAATCTACCTCACAGCAGGAGCAACACTCTAGAGAACAGACCACTTAGGTCTACAATAAGGAAGAAGAAGAAGAAGAAGACTATTATGTTGTACATATTTTTTCTTAAATAGTCCATTGTTTTATCCGAAACACTATGATACTTCAACATTTTTACTGTTAAAATTTAAAACACTATTATATTATCACAATTTTTTTTTATTCACTGAATGTCGCGACAGCTGTTTCGCCAACCGATGTTGGCGTCATCAGGTGTTACAATAAACTAAAACCTTTTTGAGTTAATTGTAACACCTGATAATGCCAACATCGGTTGACGAAACAGCTGTCGCGACACTCTCAGTGAATAAAAAGAAATTGTGATAATATAACAGTGTTTTAAATTTTAACAGTAATATTTTTTTCTTACTTAATTTTTTTTTAAAACCCAATAGGGTTATATGGACATTTTTAGATCTTACTTGTAACTACTCGTATATTGGGGTTTGAACGGATGGTTCGGGCCGTGGTGGGACATATCGTGCTGGGAGGTATGTGTACCAGTAAGTGCCATAAAACGCCATAGTTACATAACATCTGCAAAACAACCATCTAGTCCGACGCGTCCACGTGTGATTTTTATGATCCCGCAAACTCTGGGTGTGGCATATTGGACGAACTCGTATGTTGATGTGCCACAGGTTACAAAGAGTCAACCCCAGCTAAGGGAAGGAACACCACTACAGAAATACCCTGGTCCTCCTAGTAAGGGGGTTGGGCCTTAGGTCAACAACCTAACCTCGTTAAACAACCAACGTCACAAACACTTCAAGAAGTTCGTTTCTTGGAGGAGGCTGAGACCCGCCAAGGGTTGAAGCGCCGGAGAAAAAAAATATTTGTAACTATATTATGTTTCAGATATATTTTAAATTGGTTCCTAATAAAACTCCTTGTATCTTTTGGTACCTTATTGTAAAGTTCAGTCCATTGTTCAACATCCTTGATTGTCCTGTCCTCGTTCGTACATTCGATAAGTGATACTGTCACAGTTCCTGGTCCAGTTTCTGTGCACGTCTGAGTTTTTGATCAATTTGTAGCTGCTGTCTGTTGTCTCTTCCATGATCACTCTGTATACAATTTTCAAGGTCTCGAATTTGTTTAGGTTTGATGTGTCCATTTGTTTTGTTTGTCTGTATAATTGTATGTTTGGGGTATGATAGTTAATGTTATAAGCTAATTGTATCATTTTATTTTGTTATCTTTGGAATGTTATTTTTATGGCCGAGCCATAGAGGGGTCCCTCCGCTTATTATAGGCGCAGCGACGCCTTTCGTCAGCTTCGCTCATGTACCCCCTTGGCCCATCCCCTGTCCATACGGGACTTATGTGAAATAAAAAAAATAATAATAATGTATTTGTGCAACCGAGGGGGACCCAGACCACGTTTAAATCATGCTATTATTATTTGATGACCCGCCGTACATGCATGATAATACAACAACAAGGTAATGATAGATACAAAAGATAGCATGTTATTATTTAATATCACAAAAAATAATGTCTCATTAATATGACGAGTGATACAGTATATGTTATGGATTGAATCCCAATCCACTTGATCAATAGCCAGTCTTTCCTGTCCCTTAGACTACTAAAATAATTTTTTTTTTTTTTACATCCGAATACCCAATATTTTTATACGAATTAAAACACGCCTGTGAGAGAACGATCTATACTATAAAAAAT
Organism: Lepidostoma basale; assembly: GCA_022606425.2. Lineage (NCBI taxonomy): Eukaryota > Metazoa > Arthropoda > Insecta > Trichoptera > Lepidostomatidae > Lepidostoma > Lepidostoma basale. Next base: position 670,477 of record JAHDVF020001346.1, read on the forward strand.
GTCTAGACGTGTTTCGAAGGTGTGTAATACATTCGAAACCTGTCGAGAATAAATAAACACAAAAGCGAAAAAAAACTGTTTTTTCTTCATAAAAAATCGTCAATATGGAGTTTCACAGTGTTAAAGCTTTAAGTTTATCAAAAAATTAATCGGAATAATTCAATTTCGTTTTTCCTTTCTAACCGATTTTGAAATGTGTAATGGTTTCGTTTTAAATGCAAAAAAAATCTATGACACCTGATTTTTCTTTGTCTCCAAATGTTTTGCTTTTCCTTCACAAAATCATTTTCATTACTTGTTTTCATAATTTGATGGAAATGCGACGATAAGCCGTATCTAGGAAAACAAGTTTCACGCCGCTGAACATTTTAATCAATTTTACCAACACAGATCTCTATAGCAACGGATCGGGTTATCTTGAGTATACAATTACCAAAGTCCAGCGTAATGTCTGTCTACAATATTGCCATTACGGTATTACGATCAAAATCTGGATAGATACCATATCAATTGTCGTGAGAAATTCTGTAATTTTAAATACAAATTTATATTTCTTCTGTATTCACCTTTACTTCAAAACATAAATTTAAACAAATTTTATCATGAATGTCATCATTTTTGACAACTTTATAGTTTAAAAACGCATCTTCCCGCAGAAACAAAAACATTTAAAGCTATTTTTTGCGAGTTTTTAGTTTTAAGTTTTGCGAGTATTAGAAGTGAATGTGGTGCGAATGATGGTGTTATGAACAAAATAATGAAAGGATCATTTAGTTGGTTTGGACACATGGGAAGAATGAATGAAGAAAGAATGGTAAAAAAAGTATATGTTAACAATGTAAATGGAAATAGAAATAGAGGAAGACCTAGGAAAACGTGGCACGATCAAATAAATCAATTGTCGGCCACGTGAGGAGTCAGAGAAATCGACGCGCGTGCATTACACGATGTATGAATGTTAAGGATGCGAGAGAAATATTTCAGAAGAGAAAAGTGTGGCAGTCCATTCTTTCTGCCTACTTCTTCGGGGAGACGGTGTGATGGTAAGTTAGTTTAGTTTTTTTTTTAAGTATTTTAGAAAAGGGACAATGAATACATTTCCACAAGGCCCTGCAACTGGAAAATGGAATGAGAGGACCGGGTTGGCCTCCATCCACTTTACACTTGGATTTACACGTAACGAACGACCTGAAGACTCTGCGACTGGACAACCAGATGACCCAAGATCGCAAAGCTTGGCGGTGCCATATAAAGAGAACTCACCCAAAATAACAGGAAATCGCTTGGAAAAAGTAGACTAATATAAAAATGTTATCTTCTTCTTATTTTCTTCTTGTCACACCTCCGTGGTGCATAGGGCCTCAAGGAACCTTCTCCACCCGGCTCTATCGCATGCCTGATGCCTAAATCATCCCAAGTGAGGCCTGCTGCCTTAACCTCGTCCTGCAGGGCTCTTCTCCAGGTGGCTCTAGGTCTGCCTCGTTTTTTCTTTCCCCCCATAGGGGACCAGTCTAGTGCGCACTGGGCGATGCAGGCTGCGTTCCGTCTCAGAGTGTGACCGATCCACTGCCATTTGCGTCTAGCGACTTGTTCTCTAATTGGCTTTTCGCCTACCCATGATAAAGAGAACTCAGAATCGGCATAAGTCTGAGTGATAGAATTACAAATACAGAAATCAGACGCCGAACAAAAGTCGCTGATATCATGGATCGGATTGCAAAATTGAAATGGCAATGGGCAGGACACGTAGCCAGACAGCCAAGTTCAAGATGGACTCCCAAAGTCTTAAAGTGGAGGCCATGGGAAAACAAAAAGGGTGTCGGTCGGCCACAGAAGAGATGGGCCGACGATATTGTTGTGGTTGCCGGGAAAAATAGATTGAAGCGGCACAGGATAGAGAAAAATGGAGACAGATGGAAGAGGCCTACATCCAGCAGTGGAGGGAAGGCTAGGGAGAAGAAGAGAAGAGATGGTACAGAGAACGGCATTTGACACTGTTTGGGGCCAGTAGATTTTGAATATTGAGGGAAGGCACCTATTTATAAACACTTGGAGTTTTCCAACAAAGATGTTATACTAAAAAAATATTTATATTATTTTAATCGTGAAAATAAATTGATACTCGTACAAAAATAATTTATTTAAACATGACCCTGAAATACTCGTATAATGCAGACAATTTTCACAAAAATTATTGAAAATATAACTATAATTTATGCAAACATAACATGTAATTGATGATCACAGAGCTGATTCTTATAATATAATGGAAAGAAATTAGATTCAACAAATTACGCTAAAATTATTGAACGAACATTATTTTTGTTGTCACTCACTACACAATGAATAATGAAACAATTTTTGTTACTCGTACTTTAACATCGCAAAATAAATTGGTTTATTCCAATGGGTGAAATTATCTCTGAATTTTGACATTGTAGATCAGAATCTACGTGTAAACATTTTTCGATCCTATCTTATACCTTCTTGTTCATATAAATAAATGTTTCACAGTACAGGTTTAAGATGTAATTGTATGTGTTTGATACATTTTTTTAAAATCCGCATTAACCTTTAAACGCCCGTGCGCCTAAGACATGCGCACACATTCGTCTAAGAGATCTCATTTCTGCTGCATTTATTCTACTTTCATCCTTCTTTTGCCAGTTCCATGCTTCGTTCAGATTGTTTATAATTTACAAAAGCTTTTTTCTAATTCAAGTCTAATTAATAGTTTAATAACACATTAATTTAAAGAATAAAATAAAATAAATATATTTAATTTAAAAAATCGTATGCCAAATTTTAAAACATGTCTCTATGCATAGACCTTTTTAGACGGTGGTATAGATTTTGTGTTTAATTAGACGGACCTTAATAAAACCACGCATATCCCAAGAGCCGACCTTGTAACGCAGGTATAAACACTAATATTACGTTTAAAACTAAACTTAAAACTATGGATCAGTATCTCAAAGACATTATTTACGTATACTAATATTCATATTTTGAATACTATTGTCATAAATGAGTGTAATCCGCTGGCGAAATGCACCATAATCATCGGTCCCGTACCGAACCGCTAGTCATTGAACGATGCAAATCCGCGGTCCCGTACGGGACCACTGAGCGTCTAAAGGTTAATAATGTAAAATATATATCTCACTAGTATTATTTACTTACTTACTTACCATCACACCGTCTCCCCGGAGGGGTAGGCAGAAAGAATGGAACGCCACACTGTTCTGTCCTGACATACGTCTCTCGATTCCTCTACATTCATACATCTTGTCATGCACGCACGTCGATTTTTCCGACTCCTCACGTGACCGACATTCAATATTTGATTGATTTGATCGTGCCACGTTTTCCTCGGCCTTCCTCTATTTCTAGCTCCGTTCACGCCGTTTACATATACCTTCTTTACCATTCTGTCTTCACTCATTCTTTCCATGTGTCCAAACCATCTTAATGACCCTTTCCTTATTTTGTTCATAACACTTTCATTCGCACCACATTCACTTGATATACTTGCATTTGTCACTCTATCATAAACAGATTTGCCACACATTCGTCTTAGAGATCTCATTTCTACTGCATTTATTCTACTTTCATCCTTCTTTTGCTAGTTCCATGCTTCACTTCCATACATAAGGGTCGGCACAAGAACACCATTATTGCACTGCCATTATTTTATATATTTAAATATTTATTCATTTGAACGACAATATGTATTTTGGGATCTTGGGAAAATCCGAGTCTGGATCGACGTTTCGGAGATCGTTGCAATCGTCGCAATCGTCGAATCGATCGATCATGGTGAGATGTAATGAAATGGAGGTGTTTGTTTTGCAATTTTATAAAACACGCACTTAGTATTAAAGATTTTAATTTTATGATTTTGAGTTTGTTTTGTACAAAGGATTAGTAAAAAGTTGACATATTTTTTTGTAAACTTAATGCTTATATTATTCTCTTATCCAAATAAATATGGATGAGTGCGGCAGAAAACTGAAGACATGGATTGAATTATACAGAAAACTTATTTATTAATTGAAGACTACCCACTTCAGGTAAACTTTAATGTAACAGCAACATGATCAACGAATTATTTTAAATGTTTACGTTCGCATTGTGGTTTCATATGTATGTATCTACAAAATTTAAATAAAAATGTAAATGTTCGTGTTCAAAATCTAAAATCTCCGAAAGTTGTACACCAATTGCTTTGAAAATTTGACACAACGTTGCATTAGAATATGCGCATGTTTTTACTTGATTGGTGGATATCCTCTTCTCAATAGTTCCAGACCGGAAGTTATTCACCTGTTGAAAATGCTTTCTTGGATGTTGAGGTTGGATATTGTTGTATAAAATATTGTTGAATAAAAATATGATATTGTTGTATAAAAACCGGAAAATACCGATCAACCTGAAACGAAAAGTCTATGAAGCATGTGTTTTGCCAGTTGGTACATATGGTCCTGAAACTGTAATATTGTCCAAACGAAGTGCTGAGAAACTACGAGTGACCCAAAGAGCCATGGAAAGAGCCATGTTTGGAATAAGCCTAAGAGACAGAGTCAGAAACGATAAGGTGAGAGAAAAAACAAAGGTCATTGACATCATCCACCGGGTGGCGACTCTAAAATACGCCATAAATCACGTAGCCAAAAGCTCAGATGAAAAATGGACAAGAAGACTTCTGACTTGGAGACCGTGGACGGCAAAGAGAAGTGCAAAGGATGATCTGAACAGACATATCGGAATAACCTGGATGCAGTCTGCATAAGACAAAGTGACATGGAAGCGAATGGAGGAGGCCTTTGTCCAAGATTGGACGAGAATAGGCTGAGGAAGAAGAAGAAGAAGATGAAGATTGTTGTATGGAGAGAGGAATATTTATTGGGGGATGTGGTGGATTGGGTCCGACATTTGGACCTAACTCCCCGGGTAGGAAGGTCTTGAGGGGTCGGAGGTGGCTGTGGACAGGGGCCGAGGTCTTGGGTGAAGACCGAGGGATGATGACAAGGAGTGGCCTTGGGTGGGGAGTTGTTGGACCTGGGTACAGAACCGAATGGGACGACAGTAGCCTTGGGTGTGGGCCGGTGGCTTCGGATAGGGAACATTGATTCATAATTTGGGACCATTTTCAATTCGTGGCTGGGTACAACTATTAAACAATAAAAATGACACTGCTATTACAAGTTTCGCCTTTCTTTAAGCGATTTTCACTACATTTTAATAAATATAACTCTGATCTACGATCTAGACTTCTTTCGTTTACTTCTTTTATCTCATTTGCGAGAATCAAATAAGCAGCAGCTGCCACCGCTTCTGATGACATGACGTACACTACTGACAAAAGGTGTCTAACTTGAAATGCTTTTGTAGCCTGCTACAAGCAACGGAAACAAGTAGCAAGTGACAACTGGCAACAGATTCTTGAGCGATAGGCGACATTCGACAAAGTATGAGACGCACGACAACATCTAGCGATATAATAACATTTGACGCATGGTACGTATTGCTGGCTATTGCCTCAGTGGATACATACCTTAACACAAAAAAATATTTATCAAAGTGTCCATTGTTTTGGCCGAAACACTATGATTCTTTAACATTATAAACTGTTAAATTAAAAAACTTTGTTCTATGTATCACAATTGTATTTTTATTTTTCGCGATAACTGTTTGGTCAACCTATGTTCACATCATCAGGTGTTATAATTGTAATTGTAACACCTGATGATGTCAATCGTAGGTTGACGAAATAGCTGTGACGAAAAATAAAAATACAATTGTCATACATACGAGTATAACAAAGTTACAAGCCCAAGTAAACAAGGCAGCTGCAATCTTTGTGGCTCTAAAATCCACAATATGGAAAAACAAAGACATGGCCATTAAGAGTAAGATGAGAATCTATAAAGCATGCGTAAGACCAATAATAACATTTGGCGTCGAAGCAAGGGCAGACACAGTAAGGACCGAACAAGTTTTGAGGACTTTCGAAATGAAGACACTGAGGACGATAGGAGGCAAGACACTGAGGGATTGCGTGAGGAACACCAGAATAAAAGAAATATGTGAGGTTGAGGATATTATAAGATGAAGCAGATAGCGAAAAATGGACTGGTACGGTCATGTCCAAAGAATGGACACCACCAGACTCCCCTATATTGCATTGCATAATCAACCTCATGGGACTCGTCTTCGTGGAAGACCTCCTAAAAGATGGAAGGACAGCTGGGAATCTACCTCACAGGAGGAGCAACACTCTGGAGAACAGACCACATAGGTCTACAACAAGGAAGATGAAGAAGAAGAAGAACAAAGTTTTTTAATTTAACAAAGTGTCTTTAAATGTTTGAACAAATATATGAAAATGCGTGAAATTACAAGTGAGTGTTTGATATACTATATAATTATAACAAATGATACATAATTATTATTAGAGATTTTAGGAGTGATCAATCAAAATGTCATTTATTTATATCTGTATATCTTAGATATTTTACAATCTCTCAAATCTATGGCCCTATCTCGTACGGAAACATATAGTGTCATTCGTTGTTCTAAATAAATTATAAATTGAATGATAATTAATTTTAACTGTAGTACGTCACACAGACAAGAAAATAATATTTTGTAACTGATAACCGTTAACGATATACGATTAACTTTTAAATGTTGGCCCTGTTGATCCCATTTCATATTTGAAATCATTTGATAATGGAACTGGTGAAATTTAATTTTAGATAAACTTAAGGTGTTAATACTGTGGTATTCCATAAAGACTTATTTTTAATGAATTAAAACACTTAAATAAATATTTAAAACAGTCGATGCCAGCGAGCCTGGCGAAACCGGTCGCTGTCGAAATAAAGACGAAAGTGGAAATAGTTTTTAAAAAAACATCGTTTTATTTCATTATTATTTAAGATTTACCGTCAAGAGATTTTAGTAAAATCATTTGATTAAATTAAAACACTGTTTTTTCACTTTTGTGTTTATTTTTCTCGACATGTTTCGAAGGCTTACTACACCTTCATCATCGGGAGAACGATATAAACTCTAAAGTTGTAAGCCTTCAAAACATGTCGAGAAAAATAAACTCAAAAGCGGAAAAAAACGTGTTTTAATTCATAAATTATTCGTCGCGGAATTCATATAATTTATTTAATTTATATTGTACGGCGTGGTTACTAGCATAGATAATAGAGTGGAACGTAGTAATAATTCGCTAAAATCTATATGAGATAAGGTTGTTTAAATAATTTGTGAATTTGAAGTATATTATTTTGGAATAGGCAAACGAGAAAAATAATACTTTTGGTTTGAACGTAATTCGAGTGACGGGAAGTATTTCTTGTGGTGCTATATAGAGCCAGAGCAGGAAAAGAATTGCTGTCTAATATAAAGTCTAGAAATATGGCATATTCTGGACACATTCTCCGCAACAAGAAATACGTTCTGCTGCACCTCATTAAGAAAGGGAATATTGAGGGTAGGTGCAGTCCGGAAGACTCCAGATGTCCTGGCTCAAACACGTCAAAGAGTGGACCGGAATTCGGAAGGTGGGGGAGTGGTTCCGGCTAGCACAGTACGGAGACCTGCGCCAGAGTGATAGCCGATATCGGAGGACCTGACATGGTAATCTGAGAAGAAGAAAGTATTTTTTAGATACAACTTGTGATACAGATATTTATAACTAACTAACTAACTAACCATCACGCCGTCTCCCCGAAGGGGTAGGCAACTGCCACACTTTTCTTTCCTGACACACTTCTCTCACTTCCTCAACATTCATACATCGTGTCATGCACGCGCGTCGATTTCTCTGACTCCTCACATGGCCGACATTCAATATTTGATTTATTTGATCGTGCCACGTTTTCCTCTGTCTTCTTCTATTTCTGGTTCCATTTACATCGTTAACATATAATTTTTTTACCATTCTTTCTTCATTCATTCTTTCCATATGTCCAAATATTTATAAAGTAAATAAATTTTCTAAAGCTAGATCCCTTACAGACTATATAATTTTTTTTTAATACAACATGTCGTTTGAACCCAATTACTGTATACAAATTGTTTTTAGATATTTTTATTGATTCTTCTTATTGTCGATATATATCGACTGAAATATATCGACTATCGAAATATATTGGCTGAAGTAAAGATGGCAGTGCACAATGGAGATCTAGTCCTGACCCTTATATATGGAAGTGAAGCTTGGAGTTAGCAGAAGAAGGATGAAAGTATGATATGAGGTCACTAAGAATAATCAGCGGAAAAAAATGTATGATAGAATATTTTATGATGAAGTAAGAAAGGAATGTAAGGCAGATGAATGCGTGATAAATAAAATTAAGAAAGGGTCTCTAAGATGGTTTGGACATATGGAACGTATGGATGAGGGAAGAATGGTCAAAAAGATATATACTAGTAGTGTGAATGGGAAAAGAAGTCGAAGAAGGCCAAAGAAGACATGGCATGATCACATTAATCATTACTGAAAGGCGGCCATGTTCGAAGTAGGAACAATCGACGAACGTGCATGTCACGATGTGTGAATGTAGAAGAGGCGCGAGGATTATGCCAGGATAGAACAATGTGGCGATCCATCCTCTCTGCATACCCCTACAGGGAAATGGCGTGATGGTTAGTTATTTAAGTCTTATTGTCACATGAATCCATTTTATTGTCGCGCGAATTCATTTTATTGTCACGTGAAATCTACACCAGACCAAAGACAGTGCGACAAACACAATTCCATCGCAGGGAATCGAACCCGGGACCTTCAGTGTGGCAGTTCTGGCCACTCTGCAAACAAATGTCGTCGTTCACTGGACGTTCACAATATTAAAGAGTTTTAAAAATTAATATTTCTTAGAGAGTTATCAATATATTACAATATATCAAATTGCTGAGAAACTTTGATGCTATTAGCACGTGTTCCTACAATTGTCCCATAATTTCATTAATAGTGCTACAATTGTAATAATTGCACGTTTCCAACGTCATTTCCACTGTGTGACAAAAGCTTGTACTATAATAATTTACCGTAGTGATATTTTGTTATTTCATTTGCGATAAAGTACATTGATAATGTAACAAGTATTAAACGATGTATTTTTTTTAATGGTGAAAATTTAATATTGGTACTTTAAGTGAAAAAATGTGCCAATATAAATAACTGCAAACTTGAAAATCAAACAGTACTATTGTTCGGAAACAAATAAAATAGTACATTATCGCAAACTATGATAAATATTGACTACAGGACATTAACCTAGGGATATAGAATATAATATTAAAATTGTAACAAGATAATACTTTATGTTGTTAAAATTGATAAAAATTACCCTATTAGTTTCTCTATTCTTACTTAAGATTTAAGAAAGCGTTATATTTGGTATATAAATAATGGATTGTTATAAATGTGTGCCCTATAAAATCAAAAACTAGTACATAGATTGATTTCGCTGAAAATTTCATATTTTATTCGAATTAGTACCAGAGGTGATTAGAGAATTAAGCTTGAATAATATTCAAGAATATTATTCTTCTTATTGCTACATATTCAATATAAAACAAGGTTCATTTGTATAGACCTATAGTGTACTTTATAACAGAAAATAGAGTTTTCTCTTCGTTTGTAACAAAAACTCCCTCAGATGAGTTTTCTCTACCAACTTTACATTCATAACTATAATTTTGGGTGCCTTTTCTAGATTAAATTTTAAATTATATCATCGCTAATGATCAACAAGAATCTGAAATTATGAAATTATGAAATGAATTTGTAAACTAAGCATCGCTAAAGTAATTACGAAAAATTCAAAATAATTTTGAATGTATCCCTGGCGAAGCTAGGTAATACAGTGTTTTTTTAACCACTCTGAAGATGGAGATTACAACTATCTCTGGAACGTTGGTCCAGAAAGACGAGTTACACGGATTTTCCCATGATCCCATGATGATTTTATTTTCCAACCAGGAACAACGCGAATATGTGAATCTACAAAACCTGCGTTCCACCCATAACGGCATATGGCATTGAGACGAGGGTTGACTAGAACAAAGTCTCCTTAGAACCACAATAATAAAAATCCACAACACTCCGAATCAGAGTGAAAAAATCTGAATAAGGAAGATTTGCGATGTATTATAGAATATGTTGTGCGATGGGAAATATTGAAAAAACCTTACTGAAGATACCATTTGGAGAAAGCGAGTTCTGTAAAAGTGATAACCAAAGCGGGAAATAGAATACCCCCAGGAATATCAACCAAAAGATGGCGAGACAGCGGGATATCTACATCCCAGGAACAGGCTCCTAGGAATTATAGAACGCAGTTCTACAGATTTCAGAAAAAAATAGTTAAATAACAAACTATTCGGTAGCCCCGGTAAAAAGAGCTATAAGGTTTTAGATAAGATAGCTTTGCTGGTGATATAACTCAAATCAAAGAATTATGGGTTCAAGATCTCCGTTATCATATAAGAATTAGAAGAGATATTTTTTTATGCGAATGGCATGTTTCGTCTTGCTAAGGTATTATCAAATGTTACCTTATCAATAAATAATTAATACAAATAAAAATATCTGTTTTCTACAAGGGTTATCATGTTTTATGGTGATTACATTTTTCTCCCAGTTAAGGTAATCAAATGCTGATTGGACGAAAAAACACAATTATTAATGCATTGAAAAGGCGAAAAAACCTCTTCTAAGTAGGCCTTATGAATTTGAAATTTGCCTCCTGCGAGGTCGACTCCCAGCTGTCGATCCATCTTTTTGGTGGTCTGCTCGGGGGTTGTCTACCTTGGGGGTGGTCGTGCAATACAATAAAGCGGAGTCTGGGTGGATCCATTCTTCTCACTGTGCATACCAGTATCTTCTTCTTTGCATTCCCCACCTAAAGATATCCTTGACCTCGCATCTTCTTTCTTCTTCTTCCTCAGCCTATTCGCGTCCACTCCTGGACAAAGGCCTCCTCCAATCGCTTCCATGTCACTCTGTCTTGTCCAGACTGCTTTCAGGTTATTCCGACGTGTATGTTTAGATCGTCCTTCCATCGTAGTTGCGGTCGCCCTGCACTTCTCTTTGCCGTCCACGGTCTCCAAGTCAGCAGTCTTCTTGTCCATTTTTCATCTGAGCTTCCGGCTACGTGACCTGCCTATTGCAATTTTAGAGTCGCCACCCGGTGGATGATGTCAGTGACCTTTGTTTTTTCTCTCGCCGTATCGTTTCTGACTCCTCTTAGGCTTATTCCTAACATGGCTCTTTGGGTCACTCGTAGTTTCTCGGCACTTTGTTTGGACAATGTTACAGTTCAAAGCCATAAGAACACACCAACTGGCAGAACGCAGGCTCACCTCGACCTCGCATATCTCCATTAAACCTCCGCGAAACACGTCATTCTCATAAAATAAAATAAAGTTTGTGAAAGCGACGTTTTCGTTCGTATCAATTATTAATTATGGAGTTTTACATCGTGTTACATCTACGCCGAGCTTGTTTGTGAGGACCACAGAAGTCCTCAGTGAGCCGGCAATTTGCTTGGCTTTATACACACCCACAAAATTATCACGTACCCACACGGCGGCAGCGCACATAAAGAGCATTCAGTGTTTACTATGAGAACGAGAATTGTATATTTCTGATTGGATTTATTTGTAAATTTTTGTACACATGTCAGCCCACACAAACAAAGCGGGACATTCAATGGTTCCATGCAATTCACCAATCCGATCGAAAAAGGTCATTATAAGTATCCTTGGGCACATAAGCTAGCCGGCCGTATTGTCACATTCAATTTGGTGCGTTTGATTCAGAATTACGTAAACGCTTAAGTTCCTACTCGCGATTGATGTTTTAGACCGATTATATGTTTAAATCATTTTTTTTTTTTCAAAATAAAAATAAAACTAACTAACCATCACGCCGTCTCCCGAAAGGGTAGGCAGAAATAATGAACTGTCACACTTTAACCGATGCGGCACTCCACCCTTCTCTTTTCGCCCCGCGGGAGACCCGGTGTGATGGGTTGCGAACCTCATCGCCACCAAAAGGCATCTCCCGCGCACATTTCGATCGTCCAACATCCACAAAATAAATCTAAAACAAATAATATAAAATATAATGATATAAAATAAAATGAAATAACAAAATAAAAATAATTTAACACAAAATGTTCTTTTTAGATGGTGCACATATTGTCTATTTAATTTATGTTCCACGTATCCACCGTTTTTTTTTTAATTAGCAGTAATTAGGTTTAAAACAAACCAACACTAGCATTAAAAGAATATTGAAGAAATTATTCAAATTGTCATTGGAACAAATGAAAAATTTCTTTTTAAACCAGTCAAAATTCTTTGTATAAATGAAAAAACTTGTGAAATTTTAACATCAAAACAGTAATTTCAAAATAAAATATCTAATATTTCACTTTTTTACAACAAGCCATTTGAACCCAATCACTGTTTACAATTTATATTAGCTATGATATTGATTTTCATGACATGTTTGTTTTTATTTAATAAAGATGGATTTTATTTAATAAAAACCATTGATTTAAATCATTTATATTTTACAATATTTTATTTTACAATACAATATTAATTTATTTTACAATATTCAATATACGAACAGAAAATGGCTCATTATTATGAATAAGGAATCTGGTCGTGTCTAGGCTTGAACCCAAGTCCCCTGGATCAGGAGTCAAACATTCTATCCCCTAGACCACCACCCGAAAAGTATCCAATCTATGGCCATTTTACTGTCACATGAATTCTAAACCAGACTAAAGACAGTGTGATAATCTCACGGTCATCGCCGGGAATTGAACCCGGGACCTTCGACGTGACAGTCTAGCGTTTTTCCTTCTAGTGCTCTAGCCACTCTCCCACAAAGCGACGAAAGTCGTCAAAATTATCCAAAATGAAACCAATCAGTTTTTCAAGTTTCATTGTTATATCACGTATAAACATGTGAACTAAAATCATAATTTTTTTATTTCAATTATATGCAAAAATTCAATTAAGTACCAAACATAAATATATTTAATAGCAAAACATTTATATTTCACCATATCTCTGCCACCGCATTCAGTGTGCCTTATAATTATTTTGATTATTAAGGCTGCATTCGTCAATTTAAATTTAACAGTCGTGGAGCGACCCCTTTCCAATACAGCCAAATCAAAATGGCGGCAAAAACAAAATGGCAGCCAAATCAATTTCGAGTAGGACTTAAAACACATTCTGTATTTTGACCAGTAGGTAGACCTACAGTTGCATGAAAATATAAAAGATTCTCGTCCTAATAAGATTAACAGATTAATCGTTGAAATGTCATGCTATTTACCATAATTATTAGTAAATAACGTTGTAATCAGTGATTGTAATACCTGTACACCGGTATATCGAAAACCGGTATTTCGTCTTCTTTTGCCAACTAACTAACTAACAAACCATCACGCCATCGCCCTAAAGGGGTAGGCAAAAATAATGGGCCGCCACACTGTTCTTTTCTGTCATACTTCTCTCGCTTCAATATTCATACATCATGCCATGAACGCACAACGCACATCGATTTCTCTGACTCCTCACGTGCCCGACGTTCTAGTACCGTTTACAACGTTAATATATATTGTTTTAGCATTATTTTTCCATTCATTATTTCCATGTGTCTACAGCATCTTCGTGGTTCTTTCATTATTGGTATAAGCTATTAATAACATAATAAGAAATACATTCATAAAGGGTTCAATTTAACTTATTGGGAAAAACTGTCATTTGAAATTCGCGTTTTGATTATATTATAGTATAGAATCGAGAGGCCCTGATAAAAAAAATACACAGGATTAAAAAAAACAGGTGTAGAAAAATACTTGTATAGTTTATATTTATGCTTTATAAAAACATATAACTAAATCGGGACGGTGAACATTAGAGTTGTCGTGTAATATAATGTCAAACACCTACATTGTTAAAAAAAATCATTTGAAAGCAACTAATATCAATAGAGATTACAAAAATGTGTAGGAAAACAAAACGAAGCATATTTATAACAATAATAAAAATCCCCTAGTTTGTATAGAACCGTTTTCGTGAATAACTCACCTTAAGGGCGCTACCATCTTATGGTCCGCATTTATTTCTCAAGGTGCTATTTATTGTAACTTTTGAATTATTTAAACAATATATTGGCCAAATTAAATGTGTCTCGGAGTCATATTTTAAAGACGATACGTTGTCAGCGTTTTTGTATATTGAAATTTTTAATTAAAACTATTAAAATTGGCAAAGAAACAACTGTGTTTTTGTAATTTATTGAAAATGTCCTAATACCGATATTAACACCAGTATTCCGACACAATATTTAAAAAAATAATGAATAGCTGTATTATATTTCGGTCTGATATTGCAATCACCAGTTCTAATATTAGTTATAATAAAAGAACTGGTTGAAGGGTAACAATCATTTAATTTAAATATTGTTAATTGCAAAATTGTATGGAAAACAAAGGTCACTGACATCATCCAGCGGGTGGCGACTCTAATATGGCAATGGGCAGGTCACGTAGCCAGAAGCTCATACGAAAAATGGACAAGAAGACTGCTGACTTGGAGACCGTGGATGGCAAAGAGAAGTGCAGGGTAACCGCAACTACGGTGGAAGGATGATCTGAACAGATACGTCGGAATAACCTGCATACAATCTTCACAAGACAGAGTAACATGGACGCGAATGGAGGAGGCCTTTGTCCAAGAGTGGACAGGAATAGGCTGAGGAAGAAGAAGCGAAGAAGATGGATGTTTGAACAACATCATATGGAGGAACAAACATATTCGAACAGACAGCAAAGTGCGAATTTATAAGACCTGTATGAGATCGATTATGACCTACAGTATGGAATCAAAAGCAGATATAACTCGTACTAAAAATCTCCAAACCTCAGAGATGAAAGCTCTTAGCAACATTGCAGGAAAAATTCTTAGATACAGTGTGAGAAATACATAAATTAGAAAAACCTGCAATACTGAGGACATCGAGAGATGGAGCAGAACGGGAAACGATTCTGGCGAGATGATGTACACCGTATTATAATATATACAATAATATACACTCACAGTATCGCTTACACTGCTGCAAGTTGGATACCCGTAGGCTAAGGTTACCTGGCAGGTCACTCAAAAGATGGAGAGATAGTTGGTCTCCCGCATTGCAAGAGAATGTAAATTCCGAGACAACAGATCACCCGATCTAATTGTTGAAGAAGACGTAGTTACGTTTAAAAATAGTCACATTACGTTTTATAATAGATATTCACAAATAATAATATAATATTAAAATCAAAACAAGCTTTTAAATTGTTTTAATTTGCTTCTCAAGAAATAATTCAACATTATGGTTACGAAAAAAATGCAATAGATAAATGTGATCGTTGGCTACTAAAAAGTTTTTACGAAATAATAGATAATTTTTTTTTTTAAATAAATTATGTCAAACAATTTATTTTAAATAATAATAAATCTATTGAATTCTAGTTTGCTTGTATTATGGGTTACCATAACTGTACATCCCCGATACTGGGGCACAAAGAGAAGGATGGAGTGCCGCATCAGTAAAAGTGTGATAGTCCATTCTTTCTGGGAGATGGCGTGATGGTTAGTTAGTTGGTTAGTTAATATTTTATAACATTTTTCAAATACATGTTTTGGTTATGATATAACCTTTTTCAATGTACAGAATTTAAACATTTTGTACATTGAAAAGGTTATGTCATAACCGAAACATGACTGAAAAGTAAAATAGAGTATTGTAAAAATACTAAGTGCAGTTTTGTTGATTCAAATCAGGATATTATTTAATCATTCGTGTAAAATCAAAGCTTTAATCGTATTAAGTATTCCAATTTCAGCTAAAACAAATCATAACGGTTTTCATATAATACGTAAATCTCAGAATCAAGGAAAATTGGTGCTTTTAAATTTCCATCCAAATGATGGGTTTGCAGCAAAGTCAAATATCTTTGCTGTTTTTTGGTTAGCCACTTAATATAGAAAAACAATGGGCTTTTAACTGCTTTCACTTTTGTGTTTATATCTATAGCAACCGGTTTCGCCAGGCTCGTAGGCATCGACAGACTTGTCTGTCCAGTCTGTAGGAATGTCTGACCAGTCCGTCGAAGGCAGCGAGCCTGGCGAAACCGGTCGCTGTCAAAATAAATACAATAGTATGAGTAGTTAAAAACACATAGTTTCGTGAATTTTGATCAATTATTATCACATACGATAATTTTAGTTTTATATTAAATGTTTTAATATGTATAATTTATGCCAGAATTATAGAGATATATAGACAGAGCTAACTAACTAACCATCACGCCGTCTCACTGAAAGGTTGGGCAGAAATAATGGACCGCCACACTGTTTTTTCCTGTTATAATTCTCTCGTTCCTCAACATTCATACATCGTGTCATGTACGCACGCCGATTTCTCCGACTCCTCGCGTGACAGACATTCAAAATAAGATTTACTTTATACGTTTTCCTCGGTCTTCCTCTATGTCTTAGTTATGTTCCCTATACAGACCGCATTAAAAATGTACATATAAAGCAAAGCTAAGGGACAGCGCGAGGGCATGGAAGGGCATCTTGAACGGTTATTCGCACTAAGGAGGTGGGCCGTCCCGTTGACGGCGAATTAGTGTAAACCCCGGACCAATCAGAAGAGGCCTTTAAGTGGAAAGTCCGCGCGGGACGGCATGCAATGACCGGTACAATTTTCTCGGTGACGCGGAGGAAATGTCTCAACCGATGTGAGTATTATTCCCAATGAGATCAAATGCACAGACTTAGTACATTTTTCCTGAAGTAAATTTAAAAAAAATTATGTAGCAGATTTTTCGTTATCCCTTTTAACTAACTACAATTTTTTTTCCACTTGATAAAAGGTAATTTTTTTTACACTAATATTCATCTTAATATTTTAAATAATTATATAAATAAAACAACTTTGTATTTAACTACGGTAGGGTTATTATAATGATGCCAACTAGTTTCGCTTTGACCCAAGCTTCATCAGGGCAGTATAATAACTTAGTTATTATACTGCCCTGGTGAAGCTTGGGTCCAAGCGAAACTAGTTGGCATCAATATAATAACCCTACCGTGGTTAAATACAAAGTTGTTTTATTTATATAATTATTTAAAATGTCTATCCACAAAGTGAGTGCACAATATGAAAAATAAATTAATATTTATTGAGGAAATCAATTCATTTGTTTTCTCAGAACAAACAAATAATGTTTTAGGCATCTATTGAGAACAGGTAAAATATCATATATAATAACAGGAACGCATGAGAGATGGTTCGAGTTAAGGAAGACAATGTACTCTTTAAAGTCAACAGACTCGCTGGCATCGACAGACCAGTCTGTCGATGCCAGCGAGCATGGCGAAATCGGTCGCTGTCGAAATAAAGACAAATGTGGAAGTAGTTATAAAAATAAATAATAGCATCGTTTTATTTAATTATTATTTAAAATGAACTTCCATCAAGAGATTTCAGTTAAATCATCTGATTATTTATTATCATCTAGTATTTATCTTGTGAATGTACTTTCACTAATATGAAAGACGTCGATCTCCGATCTATAATAAAAGTGAGATTCGCGAAACGAAAATTATTTATTCTATAGGTACTTGTCTTAACTTTACGATATTTGTTCACATTCAAATAAATAGAATAACATTTTATTTTAACAACATTATTTTTTGATTTGCATAAATGTTTCGAATGCGACTCAACCTTCGGTCACATTCGGTACAATCGAAAAATGTCTGCAAATCAAATAATAAAGTGTTGTGAAATAAAGAAGTCTAAAATATATTACAGAGAATATTACTAATGGAGATGGTGCATATTATGTATTTTCAAGCTGTAGTTCTGTAGCAAAATAATGTCACACAATTATTGCATAATAATTTCCGGGTTATTTGTGATCTTGTGGAGAAATCATTTCATATAGAGCGATGACATCAACATTAGTTTGCAATAATAATTATTTTATTATAATGCGATCAATTCGTGCATCATTTATATCATTAAAAACTATTTGGGCACATTACGTACTTACAAAATACTTATGAAAAAGGGTTAATACATAACACACGTCACAAGACGCAAAACGTACCCCTTTCGTAACTGTTATTTTTATCGAGTATTTTATATTCGTCGTGAATACCTTGTGTTCGCACCTTTTTAATACAATACATAAAAATGATCATCAGCATAAACATAACTCATTCTCAGAAATTACATAGGCATAAACGTTTCCTTCTGTAGGAACGATAGTAAATTTTGTAAATAAAATAATTGGTTACAAAGTAACAGTTTTCCTTTTATACTTCGTTTACACCTTGTGATAATGATGCCTTGAACTCGGCGCGGACATGGGGTACAGAGATACAGAAGGCAATAAATCACAAAGCAAAGGAATCGTGATGCTAATGATCTTGATCTATATTAGACATCCGCTCATGAAAATCATCTGGACCAGCCGGTACAAGACCATTTGCGCTGATTGAGCGGGATAAAGGAGGCACGTATGAGCCCCACTTACCGGGGCCGCAGGACAGTAGGAAACAGTATTGCCACATACCGAGACGACGGAATGTCTCCTCGTCAACGGGCGATACTCTCCCCGGCCGATCTCTGGCCGATCTTCGCACTGAGAGGCGTCACTACCGCAGGGATCATCGCAATGCACTCACAGTTTCACTCTGACGCGAAGGAGAAGGCGCTCGGGCGGGGTGCCGCCGGGGCGCTAAAAGTGTACAAGCGGCACAGAGCATACCTTCCGAAAGGTTCGCCGTGAGATCCATCCTGCAGGCAGGATGTGCTGGGCTGCACTGGTTCCCTGGCTAGTCCGCTAGTGACGCAGCGCGCAGCTCTAGGCGGACATACTACCGAGCACGGCGAAACAAGAGTGACTGTTTGTCATTTATTATTGAGAGTGTATGGAAGCATGGAGCCACCACCGCGCGCCGCCGAGGACCGGCCGCCCCCCGCTCCGCGCCGCGCCGGCACTTTGGATGATTATCGTTAGGGACAACTGGGAACGGATTTTTTATTAGGACATACGCTAATTCGAATCACGCTGCGTACCTAGCCGGCTGCGACTTCAACCCGCTAGCTACCGACACGGCTTGACGTCGGCGATCAAATTCTTACTCCAGCGTCGAGGGAACGGGTCTCCAGCAACACGTCTTATCATATTAGTTTCATAAATTGTTATGCACAACAATCGTGTATTAAAATACAAAAAATGAAGTTTTTGTGTTTAATCAAGTTGCGAAGTATTGTAATTACTTACTTTTAAACATCGTTTATATATCCACACTCACAACTCAATTTGAAACACTCTCTGATGAGATATATCTCGTATCCCAAACCGGGGACCGACTCTCACTCCTCACAAGTTTAATTACCACACTCGAAATATCAGACTGTTTACGACGACACGACTCATCTTCTGCTCACCCCGAAATATAAACAACCACTGCCGTCGGTAAAATGTTTTTTTTCACTTCTTTGCCTCTACACATACTTGTGCACTTACACTTAAAAAAAGATCGATATTTTACGACATTGATAGTCAACTGTTGGTGCAATATCCTGATTTGTCTTTATGCATCTCGGGGACTTCTTCCTTGTATTTGTTTAGCTTGATTTCTCGCTTATTATTTATTACCAATACATCGTTAGGTTTGTTTTATCATAATTAATTACATTTGTATTATGTGATAACTTATTTTAAATGTGTGCAATCATTACTGAAATAATCCATTTTTCAATTGAATTTTGAACGCTTTCTTAATGTAAGAAGTGTATTATTTCAATAATTTTGTTTTTATGATGTTTCGGGTGCTATTTTTGTAAATGTAAAACAATTTGCCAGAATATTCAGCAATCGAACCGAACGTTAATCGGAGTTCAGTAAAAAAATATTTTCTATTTATGTTAAATAAATAAAAATGTATCTTGAACATTAATTTAAAACTCCACATAAAAAAATAATACTTATACAAACGTTTGTTTTATAAAATATTTTTTTATATGACATGTGTCGCCTTGCTAAGGCATTATCAAACATTTGATAATGCGTTAGCAAGGCAACACATATCATTCCCATAACGTAAATCGGAGTCCAGTAAAAAATAAATGTCCATTTATGTTAAATAAATAAAAATGTATCTTGAACAATAATGTAAAACTCCATATTAAAAAAATAATACTAATATAAACGTGTGTTTCCTAGAATTTTTGTTATATTTAATGGGAATGACAGTGTTGCAATTATCACACATTTGATAATGCGTTAGCAATGTAAGACATGTAATTCCTATATAATTTTATATAATAAAACATCTAGAAAACAGATGTTTTCATTTGCATTAATTAAATAAAAAATATTTCACACGTGCAAGCGTGCTTGCTGATACTGAAACAATAGTTTTTTTGTTTTTACTTAATTCAAACGAGAGTGGATATTTTGCTGTATTATTTATTTCGGACGTCATCGATTTTTCCATATGCAAACACCGTACCGCTTTGTACCGTACAAAACTTGTAAACAATTTTAATATTTTGTGTTCGCCGGTGTACAGTAGGGTAGGCAGTAAAGAGTTGTAAAATATTTATCGTTTTTTGAAATGCTGGACTGCAAGAAGTGCACGTACTATTGAAGGACTGTGGGACTTGGATAGTAAAGAAAACTATCGGAAACATTCTCTTCAGACAACAACAACGCAATGAAGAAATACAGAAAAACTTTCAAGCAATCTATCAAATCAGTTTATTTACTATTTACAAATCAGTTTATTTACTATTTGAAAACAACTAAAGTACCAGGGACGCATGAGGGATGATTCTACTTTAGGAAAACACGATACTCTCTGAATTCAAGAGTATTGGTCTTCTGAACCCACTTTCACTATTATGAAAGATGATCTCTGAGGTAATCGTGATTTATTTTTTCTTTTATATTATATATTCACCATCACTTTCTGTAGTGAATTCATCATTGAATTTTTTTTTAATTTTGCGTCACAACACTTTATTACAATTTAAACATAAATATGTTTCGGGACACAGAAGCCCTTTATCAGTGTAAATATTGAAAAAATCGATACATATATACCATTTATTTAAACCGTGTGTGCACTTATGTACGGACGTAAAAGGTTGTACTTCTTTGGCGTGACAAAGAAAAAAAAACACTTAACGTTTGTCGTGTTAGACACATGTTTTGTCACTGATAAACAATGAGAGATCTCCACGATACTCCCATATTAAATAGAATGAAAAATATATTCACTACTCACTGTGGAAATTTTAATGAATTATATATCATTGTTCGCTAACTTAATCGTGAAACTTCAAAAACTGTAGATTATATTACTAATATTCGAATTATTATACTTATACTTTTGGTACAGGTTATTTCTTAGTATTAAATTTTTTTTACCAACAGTATTGCCCTAAATATTCGAAATTTAAACTTTGCTATGAAGCTTATACTTGGTGGTTTGACATATTTAAAAATTGAATTAAACACTTTGTATAAAAGCTACCTTATTTTGAGTAAGGAGCGCCAACCGGTTTCACTCTGTAACAAGCTTCCTCATGACTATATACTGTTTGTGTATAACCCTGAGGAAGCTCTTTACAGAGTAAAACCGGTTGGCGCTCCTTACTCAAAATTATCTTCGACAAAGAGGGCATAGATTGTTTTATCTCCCACGATGCAGAACCAACCTGACAATGGTTATGCCGGTAAGTAGAGCAATATCTTTGCTAAATTTAGTGATAGCGTAGTTGACCTGAGGGAGGCGCTGTCTCTGTCATTATTATAATTGTAAGTTCCTTCCAAAGTGTTTAATTAGATTTTTATTCGAAATCACCCCAATAACATGAGACAGTTAGTTGGTAATATTTTACTCTTTTTACGAATAACTTCATTCATATCTCGTTTCATAATATGTTTTCGCAATTCGTGAGTTAGCACTGGTGAATAATCCGACCATTATTTATCATTCAGTCAGTCAGTTTTGACTGATGTTATAATGAATTTTTTGAATGAACGTTTTTTGCATTTGTAGTTACAAAATTTTTGAACAAATTTTAATTTTAATTTGGGCTTGGATCTTCTAACTTACAGAGGTTCAGTTCTAATGGCTTTTCCTCTTACGTATGTAAGAAAAAATTGGTAGTTGTTTTATGAAGAGAATAAATGCGTGGCCCGGAGTGCTCCTCTAAAAGAGGGCGAGGGTAGATTTAGGGTTTATGATGAAGTCTTACATCATTCTCAGTCAGGGAATAGAAGACCAGATAGGGTTGCTATTGTAGATTATTATTGGATCAGGAAAACTTTTATTTTTATTGAATTATATTTATAAAACATTTAACTTCATTGCCGAGGATTCCGACCCCTGTTATTTAATTGTCTGGTAGTCAAATTATAATAATTTATGAATAATAATTTTCGTAGGTTATCTACGGAACTGGAGTAATAATAATATAATGTTGTTTAAACAAATTAAATGTAATTATCACTGTTTTATTCGTTGGAGTAAATGAACGGCATTGTGTTTAATTAGGTCTTATCACTAAATTACGTGTGAGAAGAAGACGTGTGAGAATATTAGATAAATATAATTTAAGAAGATAAAAAAATGTGCACTAAACACTCAGATTTTTTGTTTAACGCTTTCAATGCATTGCTTATCTTTCCGTTAGTAAACATATACCGTAGAACCTCGTAAATGAAAAACTGCAATGCATGTCGTGTGATTTCATAAAAAAACATTTTTCTCACTTATATTAAATATACAAGTCCTCGTGTCGTATTTATGAGGTATACATGCGGAATGATCTGATGATAAATGTGAATAAGTCTAAAGTAATGATTTTCGAAAAAGTAGAAATCATGACCGTCTGCAGCATTAAAGTTGTCATCGCAAACAAAAGCCTATCCAAAAATCTAAAATAGCAGTGTACACTGGTGTTCTTGTACCAACCCTTATGTATAAAAGCAAAGCATTAAACTGTCAAAAGAAGGATGAAAGTATTTAGAATAAATGCGGTAGAAGTGAGAAATCTTAGACGAATGTGAGGAAAATCTTTGTATGGTAGAGTGTCGAATGAAAATATATGAATGCGGTGCGAATGAAAATGTTATGAACAAAATAATGAAAGGAACATTAAAATGGTCTGAACACATCGAAATATTAAATGAAGAAAGAATGGTATAAAAAGTATATGTTAATAAATAGAACTAGAAATAAAGAAAGACCGAGGAAAACGTTGCACGATCATATTAATCAAACATTGAACGTCGGCCACGTGGGGAGTCGGAGAAAACGTGAGTACATAATACAACAACAACAAAACACCACCACACCATTTTTCGAAGGGGTAAGCAGAGAGAATGGACCACCACAGTAATCTATCCTGACACACTTCTCTAGCTTCCTCCACATTCATACAATAAGTCATGTCAATTCTTCCGACTTCTAACATGACCAACCTTTAAAATTTGATTAATTTGATCATGCGATGTTTACCTCGGTCTACCTTGACTCCGTACGAGTATGTCCTATGTCCGAACCAACGCAGCGATCATTTCATAATTTTATTCATAATACCTTCTTCCGCTCTACATTCCCTTCTTATATCTTTAAAATTCTTTCGTACATCGTTCTAGCACACATACGTCTAAGACCTCATCTCTACTGCATTCCTGCTCTCATCCTTCTTCTTCCATTAACGTGAATGGTGAAAGTTTGAAGCAAGTAGATGAGTTCGTGTATTTGGGTAGTATGTTAACAAAATATAGTGGAGAGGGATATTGAATGAAGGGTTGGAGCAGGCAACAAAGTGAATGGTGCACTTAAAGTTGTCATTGCAAACAAAAACCTATCCAAAAAAAATAAAATGGCAGTGCACAATGGTGTTCTCGTACCGACCCTTATGTATGGAAGCGAAGCATAGAACTGGCAAAAGATGGATGAAAGTAGAATAAATGCAGTAGAAATGAGATCTCTAAGACGAATGTGTGGATACTCTGTGTATGATAGAGTGTCGAATGAAAATATAAGAAGTGAATGCGGTGCGAATGACGGTCTTCTTCTTCTTCTTTTAATAGATCTGACGATCTGTGACACAGAAATCATGTCTCGTCGGATGATCGAATGATGGTGTTATGAACAAAATAATGAAATGATCATTAAAATAGTTTGGTCACATGGAAAGAATGAATGAAGAAAGAATGGTAAAAAAGTATATGCTAAGAATGTAAATGAAACTAGAAATAGAGGAAGGCCGAGGAAAACGTGGCACGATCAAATAAATCAAAATTGAATGTCGGTCACGTGGGAGTCAGAGAAATCGACGCGCATGCATGACACGATGTGTGAATGTTGAGGAAGCAAGATAAATATGTCAGGAAAGAAATGTGTGGCGATCCATTCTTTCTGCCTTCCCCTTCGGAGAGACGGCGTGATGGTAAGTTAGTTAGTTAGTCTATGGACAAGTCTAAGAGGGTACTACAATCTTGCGAAATCCTATTTCGAATTCAATTTCTTAAATCGTGACTCCCCTTGTTAGATACATATTTTAAACCTCATACATTAATATTAAGATCGCTTACCAACGATTCATTCAGTCTGATATTTTTCTTATTAAGAGTCATACATCGTCAATATTTGTGCATATGTACGACAGTGCTAATATTTAAAAAAACATATGTCTGTGAACGAGGTGTTTCGTATGTGTATAATGTACTATGTAAGTATTGTATATAATTATATGGTGTTCTTGTACCGACCCTTATGTATGGAAGTGAAGCATGGAACTGGCAAAAGAAGGATGAAAGTAGAATAAATGCAGTAGAAATGAGATCTCTAAGAGGAATGTGTAGCAAATCTGTATATGATAGAGTGACAATTGCAAGTATAAGAAGTGAATGTGGTGCGAATGAAAGTGTTTTGAACAAAATAAGGAAAGGGTCATTTAGATGGTTTGGACACATGAAAAGAATGAGTGAAGACAGAATGGTAAAGAAGGTATATGTAAACGGCGTGAACGGAGCTAGAAATAGAGGAAGGCCGAGGAAAACGTGGTAGATCAAATCAATCAAATATTGAATGTCGGTCACGTGAGGAGTCGGAGAAATCGACGTGCGTGCATGACAAGATGTATGAATGTAGAGAATTCGAGAGAAGTACTCGTATGTCAGGACAGAACAGTGTGGCGTTCCATTATTTCTGCCTACCCCTCCGGGTAGACGGCGTGATGGTTAGTTAGTTAGTTAGTTTTTCGTATTTTGCCAGCTCCGAGCTTCACTTCCATACAAAAGGGTTGGCCTCAGAACTCCATTATGTACTGCCATTATTACTTTAGTGGATATTTATATAAATACGAGTATATGAAATTTTTTTATTTATATAAATATATTATATTAATATGCTTAAATGCATTTTTTTTTAAGTATAATATTGATTTTCTGACCAGGACATATTGGTGAGATTCTATAGGTCTAAACGACTACGGAGAGCTGGACATCTAGAACGAATGCCAGATTAAGAACCAAAGACTAGGTTCAGATGTGTGCCGGTCGAAATGCGACCAAGAACAATACCAACTAACTAACTAACCATCACGCCGTCTCCCCGAAGGGGTAGGCAGAAAGAATGGACTGCCACACTTTTCTTTCCTGACATATTTCTCTCGCTTTCTCAACATTCATACATCGTGTCATGCACGCGCGTCGATTTCTCTGACTCCTCACATAGCCGACATTTAATATTTGATTTATTTGATCGTGCCACGTTTTCCTCGGTCTTCCTCTATTTCTGATTCCATTTACATCATTAACATATATTTTTTTAATATTCTTTCTTCATTCATTCTTTCCATATGTCCAAACCATGTTAATGTTAATTTCATTATTTTGTTCATGACACCATCATTCGCACCGCATTCACTTCTCATATTTTCATTCGACACTCTATCATACACAGAGTATCCACACATGGACGGACCGCGTCAAAGAAAAGTCGTCGAGAAAGGTCAATAGACAGAAGTCAATGAAGGTCTGTTGTAAATAAAGCCAAATCCCTCAGCGGAATGTGGAACCGAAAATAATTTATGTTACGAATTACTATGCCGGGGCTTTAATTATGACGCTTATTTTTACTGGTTTGCATACTGCTTACATATCTAATTGCAAAATAAATACAATTTCGTTATATTGCATATAACGGCACCTATTACACGATACGACAAATTACAACGACACCTTCGACGTACGCATTATCGCCCGTGTTTCCATTGATTGGCACGAGATATTAGCTTGATAGTACACATAGTGCGCCTTTCTCAAACTTTTTTGAGACACTAAATATTTTATAGAACCCCTTAGGTAAGCAAAACTTAGTTTTACGTTTATTCAACCAGAAGATGGCAGCGAGCTGTCGAAACCGATCGAAGACACAAAAATCTTCTTCTTCTTCTTCCTCAGCCTATTCCCGTCCACTCCTAGACAAAGGCCTCCTCCATTTGCTTCCATGTCATTCTGTCCTGTGCAGACTGCATCCAGGTTATTCCGACGTGTCTGCTTAGATCATCCTTCCACCGTAGCTGCGGTCGCCCTGCACTTCTCTTCGCCGTCCACGGTCTCCAAGTCAGCAGTCATCATCATCAAACATCAGTGGATTTGAACTAAATATACAATTTAAAAGGTTTTTTTTCTATTTTATTTATTTTCATTATTTAACTGTTAACTATTGTTTTATATTTGTGGTAGCGTGTAATTAGCCTTACTGTATTTTATTTTTTTTATTTCATATATATGTTATTGATATCAGTGTATGTTACCTTCTTCTTCTTCTTCTGCTTTATTTAGGACCGTGTCCTGTTATTTCTCGGAGCCGGTTCCTGGGATGCAGATGTTCTACTGTCTCGCCATCTTTTAGGTTATTTTCCTGCAGGTCGATTTCCTGTTGGTACTTTATTTGCGGCTATATTTATCACTCTTTCAGAACATGCTCTTTCCACATGATCTCTCCAGTAGCGTCTTCTCAGTCTTCCCCATCGCACACATCTTCTACATTGCAGATCTTTCTTATTTCAGAATTTCTTATTCTGTCTCGGAGTGTCGTTCCCGCAACGGATCGTATGTTACCCATAAATAATAAATAATCCTTTAATCAATTTCTAGTGCCAACCCTTATATTTAGAAATGAAGCTTAGAGCTGGCAAAAGAAGGATATCACTGAGAAGAATATGCGAGAAAACGATATACTCGTATGATAGAATACCGAACGACGAAATAAGGAAGAAATGTTAAGTAGATTATCGCATCATAAGTAAAATTAAAAAGAGATCCGTGAGAAATTTTGGACATAAGAAACGAATGTACGAGAGATAAATGGTTAATATATTGTAAAAACAGTGTGAGTGGAAAGAGAAGCCGTGGAAGACTAAGGAAAGCATGACATGACCAAATAATTCACATTCAATGTCGGAAAAATTGGTTACAATATATGAATGTTGAGGAAACTAGAGAAGTATGTCAGGACATCGTAGTATGGTGGTGTGCCCTCCTTTTCTGACCTTTTGGTGAAACGGTATGATGGTTAGTTAAGTTTAATGAAAATTATACAAAAATATGTACATTATACACTACTGCCTTCTACAACAGCATACAAAACAACACAATAATATTAATTTTGTTTGTAATTTTAGATCGTAGCATTATTGTAGATTTATTATGCCGCTTGTTGAAGCGGAGCACACTTTGAGAACCGCTGAACTAGACTATCACTTGTCGTTTGTTTATCTTCAAGTATTTACTCGATCCAAGGAAAATTTGTCAATATCAATCATTTTATTTAAGTCATTCATACCGCTAGGTTGAAACAACTAGTGACATTCGTTGTTTTTATCTATCAAATATAAGTGAAGTGGGAAATTCACAATTCTGTATAGTTAATTTGTGTAATTTCTCTTTAGTACTATCAGCAAATTGAGATGACTCAAATTGTTTTTAAAAGTAGACATGAGTTTAGAAAGAAGAATCAGAAGTTGATATTGTCTGTACGGATGGTTCTATTGTTTGGTTTACCAATGATATATCTAGTAATAGCAAATTTAGTGAGTGATTCCCATGTTTCTAAGGACATTGAAACATCACCGGGCACAGGTATTTACATAAGTATTTTTAGTAACTTATAATATATTATATTATTTATTTAGGAATAACTATATCTACCGATTGTAATTTCACACTGAATACGATAAAATAAATATTCATTGTTTCTTGGAAAATGTAACTAACTAACTGACTAACCATCCTCGAAGAGGTAGGCAGAAAGAGAGGACTGCCACACTTTTCTTTCCTGACATATTTCTCTCGATTCCTCAACATTCGGCTTTTTGTCCCTGATAGATATCTCCGACAGCGACAGCATAGATTGTTTTACCTACCGGTCGCCAGAACCAACCTGCCTCTGGTGACACCGGTGGGAAGAGTAATTAATCTGCTGAACGCGGTCTCCTCGGAGATCGACGTCTTTCATATTAGTGAAAATACGTTCAGAAGGCAAATACTCTTAATTCTGGAGAATATCTTGTCTTCCTAATGTCGAACCATCTCTCATGCGTTTCTGGTAGACTACTATACACGATACATTATTTTACCTCTTCTCAATAGATGCCTTAAACCTTAATTTTATAATGTCCATTAATGAAATAATCTGATTTGATTGATTGATTGAACATTTATACATCGTGTCATGCACGCGCGTCGATTTCTCCGACTCCTCGCGTGGCCGAAATTCAATATTTAATTTATTTGATGGTGCCACGTTTTCTCTAAGAATGTACGGATATTCTATGTATGATAAAGTGTCGAATAGAAACATATAAAGTGAATGCGGTGCGAATGATGGTGTTATGAACAAAATAATGAAAGGATCAAAGATGGCTTGGACAAATTGAAAGAATGAATGAAGAAATAATGGTAAAAAAGTACATGTTAACGATGTAAATTAAACTAGAAATAGAAGAAGACTGAGGAAAATTAGCACGATCAAATACTCGTAAATCAAATATTGAATGTCGGCCACGTGAGGAGTCAGAGAAATTGACGCGCGTGCATGACACGATGAATTAATGTTGAGGAACCGAGTAAAATATGTTCGGAAAGAAAAGTGTGGCAGTCCATTATTTCTGCTTACTCCTTCATTGAGATGGCGTGATGGTTAGTTAGTTAGATAGTTAATTACTAGAAGCAGGCATAGCAATATTTAAACCCTCGCAACGATCATTATAATTTAAAAAATAGTACTCATAATCTCGGCCAATCATTTTGAACTGTTGGAATAGATATACTCGTACACTACATTGTATTCATGGTATGTCTATTGTATTTACTTAAATACTAAATAATGTATACTTTGAATAATCTGCTTAACATAAAACTACTAAGCTTATCGTTACTTGCATTGTGTTGTTAATCTATGGAACTCAAACATGATACTTGAACTATTGTTATTATCCGAATTCCCCAATCTCTGAACAAATAAGTCATCCAGAATTATCATATGTTTTTTTTTCTACTCTACCGTTCCTCGTTTCAATCAGAGCTTAACACTATATAAATTTTATTAATTTTAATCTCAAACCGTACCTTTATCTGAACGACTACTGAATTACTGACTTTCTTTAAGAATTCTGAGATTTATCTGTAACTATTAACCCTTACCACTCCAATATAGAGTGTCACTCGACATAGTATTTCTTACACCAACTCCTCTGTGGAGCTAGACTCGACGTTATCCGACGTAATTTGTAAAATAAAAAAACTAATATCAATGAAAACTAACTACTTCTCCGTATAGAACTAAACTTACTCCTCGCTTATGTGTAATTTAACAATATGTAACAATAAAATGTGATAATTTTAACTAACTAAATAATTTACCATCACGCCGTCCCCCCAAAGGGGTAGGCAGTAATAATGGACTGCCATACTTTTCTTTCCTGACATATTTCTCTCGCTTCGTCAACGTTCATAGAACATGAATAGAAACGAGAGCGGACACCATCAAAACAAAAAGTCTCCTAAGAACCACAGAAATGAAGACTCTCCAATCCGTTGCGGGAACGACACTTCGAGATAGAGTAAGAAATTCTGGAATAAAAAAGATCTGCAATGTGGAAGATGTCTTGCGATGAGGAAGACTGAGAAAACACTACTGGAGAGATCACGTGGAAAGAGCATATTCTAAAAGAGTGATAAATATAGCTGTAAATAAAGTACCAACAAGAAATCGACCTTCAGGAAAACTTGCCCCAAAAGATGGCGAGACAGTTGGACATCCACATCCCAGGAACAGGCTCCGAGAAATAGCAGGACGCTGTCCTAAATAAAGCAAAACAAAAAAAGAAGAGGTAACTCACTACCGGACATATTAATATAAAATATATATTTTTCTTATTCTGAATAATTAAGCATATAATATTTTTTCATTCTGATTTAAATGTAATATACACATTGGAATCAAATATTTAAATAAAACTTGTGATTAACGCTAAGAATAACAATGAACATCAGATATTTCGGATATCACTATATATGTTCCCGCGTTTCCGTTTGTAACTCATAGCGTTATTAATAAAAATATTTATGTTATATCAGAAATATTTTAAAAAAACAGATAACGTAATAAAAATCCGAAACATTTAGTTAAAATCCAAATGATGAGTTTAACAAGCCTAGCCCAGGTTATGGTTTGTAAAATATTGTAATAACTTCTTCTTGCCGTGTCCTGTCAGGTCTCCCCAACGTTGACTATCACCCTTGAGTAGGCCTCCCCGTCCTGGGCAGCTCGGAACACATCCCCCACGGTCCTCAGCCCCGTCCGCTCTCGGATGTTCCTCAGCCAGGAAACCCGCCTTCTCCCAACACCTCGTCGACCCTCAATCTTACCCTCCAAGATCAGATGTAATAGTGCGTACTTTTCGCCTCTCGGAACATGGCCCAAATAGAACAACTTACGGACTTTGATGTTGTAATAACTACTGATCGAAATTAAGTGAATATGTTTTTATAAATTGTAGACTTTTGTCTATTATTATTATTATTTTTATAATGTTAATATTATACATAATTGAAATAAATCTAAACCAATTCAATGCCATGAAAATTTAATTCAATTTTCTGTTGATACAAATGTCACCACATTTATTTCCAGGTATTGCTTTTTTAAATCCCCATGAACAAGATTTTTTGTATTTTATAATGACATATTATTCTGGTGCTGTGTCAAGTCCCCCCGACATTGACGATCACTGCAGCGATAGCATCTCTATCCTGGGTTACCTTGAACAAGTTCTCAACTCTCATAATTTCTATCCAATCCCATGTATTCCGCAGCCAGGACAACTGCTGTTATCTTGCCTATGATTATCAGCCGAAGGAGGTTGTATTTTTGTTCCCCTAGCACGTGATATGAGTCCTACTAATCTTCGTATTCGAAAACAGTTCCGTACTGGCTCCAGCTCTCTGTAGTACATCGACATTACTTACCTTATCGGTCCATGGTATACGGAGCATTCTACTGTATATCCTCATCTCAAACGGCTCCAACAACTTCATTAGATTCTCTTTCAGAGTCCAAGTTTCACATCAATATAGTAAAACAGACCATATACAGCATGTAACCATTCTTTGTCGAAGTTTCAGGTTTAGATTATCGTTTCAAAAGACGGTTTTAATTTTATTAAATACAGCATGTGCAACTTCAATTCTGCATTTTATTTCAATGCCCGGGTCAAGCGTTTCAGTTAAAACTGCCAAGATATTTGAATTGGTCAACCATTTCGACAATTACAACAATCAGTTGTAAAATAGTACCAGAATATTGTTTCTTGAACAATGATGTAAAACTCCATATTAAATAATTAATACGAATGAAGTCTGCGCACACAGGATGGCGATTTTATTTTATTTATAATACTTAGAACCATTACTCACCTTGAAATATGTAAAATCATTTGTAAACAATTTGTAAAAATATGTTTTTCTTAGAAACACTTTATTTCGTTCCACCTCAAATAACTTATTTTTGATTTATATAATATCATTAAGTATCCCCTATCTATGTAACCATTGTCATAAAATTTCATAAAAACGAGTTCCAAGAAACACTTTCCAATATTTCTGGACCTACCCAAATAATTATTTGATAAAAATGCATAAAGTCACATCAATTTTCGTTAATTACCATATTTTGCTCAATTTACTAGTATATATAAACTGCAACGAGTTGAAGTTTCGTCACATTTGATAATGCCTTAGAAGGACGAAACATGTCATTCCCATAAAATATAATAAAACTTCTAGAAAACTGACGTTTTCATTCGTATTAATTAAGTAGCTAAATAATTAAGCCGCCCAAATACATCAATTAGATTTTCGCAACATTGATTTTCAAGCTATATCAAATCAATTTAGGAGTTATTGTAGATTGGATATACTTTCAGCTATAAATGTAGGTATAATGAATTAACTCAAAACAATTATTATAGCTATAATAATGATATTTTAATTATAACTAATCGAAAATAAGTTTATCTTTTCGGGGCAAACTTGTATCTGTAATCAGGGCTACAGAAT
This sequence comes from Lepidostoma basale, assembly GCA_022606425.2. NCBI lineage: Eukaryota > Metazoa > Arthropoda > Insecta > Trichoptera > Lepidostomatidae > Lepidostoma > Lepidostoma basale. The sequence goes on from JAHDVF020001346.1 coordinate 703,251, forward strand.
ACATTGTATCTCGCACGATCAAAATTAATTAATCATATATTGTGTGCTTACATATATGGAAGAACGCAGTTCTTCGGGAGGTTTATTCCAAAAAGATTATCAATTCAGATAACGTTAGGATTAATGATAGCAATTACTTGTATCTTAGACAACAGAGTTACGGAGTTTTCTTAAATGTAATTAATTTTGCAGCAATTTATAATAGTTAGTTGTGTCACGAAATAAGATTTAATTGTTTTGATGTTAAAATTATATAAGTTTTTTTGTTTATAAAAATAATTTTGACAGGTGTAAAAATGAACGATAGATTGAGTGAGCGGGATGTAAGTGAGTTGAGTATTGACGAGACCTGGAAATACTTAAAGGAAAGTTTGTGTGAATCAGCGAAAGAATCGTGTGGTGTGTGTGTACAAGGAAGAAGGAAAGGGGATGCATGGTGGAATGATGACGTAAAGATTGTTGTTAAAGAGAAGAAAGATGCTTGGTTGAATATGTTGTCGATAAATAAGAATGACAGAGTTAAGTATGAAAGAGCAAAAGATTTGTATAAGGTATGCAAGAAGAGAGTGAAGTCGGTAGTGAAAGCGCGGAAAGAAAAGCTGAAGGAGGAAGAAGGGCTCAAAATGACAAACAACTTCCAAGCAAATTTAAAAATGTTTTGGAAAGAAGTAAAAAAAGCCCGAAATCCTCCTGATAGTGGATGTGTCAAAGCAATTTTAGACAACGAGGGAAGAATGTTAACGGAAAGTAAGATCATACAAGAAAGATGGATGGAATATTTTAAGGAGATGTATGGTGGTGATACAAGCGTGATCGAAAGTATAACAGCTAGTGCGAGTGCGGGACCTATGAATGATAATATTGAAAAAATAAGTACGAATGAGATGAAAAGATCCGTGAGTGCAATGAAAAGTGGAAAAGCTGTTGGGTTTGATTGTATTGCCATAGACTTTATTAAAAGCGGTGGCGAAGTGGTTTCTACATGGTTATGTAAGTTATTTAACCAGTGCTTGGAGGAGGGATATACGCCGCTAGACTGGAGGAGAGCAGTAATTATGCCCCTGTACAAAGGAAAAGGATCGCGTATGGAATGTGGAAACCACAGAGCTATTAGTCTTTTGAGTGTCGTTGGTAAAGTCTATGGCAGAATTTTAATAGAAAGAGTAAAAAAATTGACGAGTGACAAAGTTTGGGATGTGCAAGGTGCCTTTATGAATGGCAGAGGATGTATGGATCAAATTTTTGGACTTCGTACATTGACAGAGAAGTTTCTGGCCAAAAATCGCAAACTTTTCTGTGCGTTTGTCGACTTACAAAAAGCATATGATTACGTTAATAGAGAAAAGTTGTGGAAAATATTGTCTAAATATGGAATAAGTACAAAACTGATCACGGCAATTAAGTCGCTATACACGGAAAGCACTGCTAGTGTCAGAGTAAATGGAGATCTTACAGCCTGGTTTGATATCAATAAAGGTGTCAAACAAGGTTGCGTAATGTCCCCGTGGTTATTAAATCTGTATATGGACAATTGTATGAAAGAGCTGAAAGGGTTGGATGTAGGTGCCAAAATGAGCGGAGTGTCAGTAAGCTGTCTCTTGTATGCGGATGACGCTGTCCTACTTGCTGACAACGAGCATGAACTACAAGTCCTGGTGAATTGTATGTATGGGGTATGCATGCGAAATGATCTGATGATGAATGTTAATAAGTCCAAGGTAATGATTTTTGAAAAGGAAGAAACCATGACAGTCTGCAACATTAGCGTGAATGGTGAAAATTTGGAGCAAGTAGTTGAGTTTGTGTATTTAGGTAGTATGTTTACAAGAGATGGGAGAGTGGAGAGGGATATTGAAAGAAGGGTTGGGGCAACAAAGTGAATGGTGCACTTAAAGTTGTCATCGCAAACAAAAACCTATCCAAAAAAGCTAGAATGGCAGTGCACAATGGTGTTCTTCTACCGACCCTTATGTATGGAAGCGAAGCATGGAACTGGCAAAGGAAGGATGAAAGTAGAATAAATGCAGTAGAAATGAGATCTCTTAGACGAATGTGTGGATATTCTGTGTATGATAGAGTGTCGAATGAAAATATAAGAAGTGAATGCGGTGCGAATGATGGTGTCATGAACAAAATAATGAAAGGATCATTAAGATGGTTTGGACATATGGAAAGAATGAATGAAGAAAGAATGGTAAAAAAATTATATGTTAATGATGTAAATGGTACCAGAAATAGAGGAAGACCAAGGAAAACGTGGCACGATCAAATAAATCAAATATTTAATGTCGGCCATGTGAGGAGTCAGAGAAATCGACGCGCGTGCATGACACGATGTATGAATGTTGAGGAAGCAAGAGAAATATGTCAGGAAAGAAAGGTGTGGCAGTCCATTCTTTCTGCCTACCCCTTCGGGGAGACGGCGTGATGGTTAATTAGTTAGTTAGTCCGATGACAATTTGAATAAATTCTTCAATTATATTTTTTAAGTTTTTGCTGGTATTGGATTATTTTATGTGCCTAATTACAGTTAATTAAAAAATAACGGTGGATACGTGGAATAAACGTAAATGTCCTGATCGTCCAGCTGACGACAAGTGCACCATCTAAAAGAACATTATGTGTTATATTATTTTTATTTTATATCATTTTATTTTATATAATTTGTTTTAGATTTATTTTGTGGACGTTGGACGATCGAAGTGTGCGCGGGAGATGCCTATTGGTGGCGATGAGGTTCGGAACCCATCACACCGCATCTCTCGCGGGGGCGAAAAGAGAAGGATGGTGTGCCGCATCAGTTAAAGTGTGGGAGCCCATTCTTTCTGCCTACCCTTTCGGAGAGACGGCGTGATGGTTAGTTAGTTAGTTTTTAATTGTAATTAATATTTTAAGGTACTTACAATGAATAAATTTATTAAAATCTATCATATGTAGGTAATAAAATAAATAATATTAAAATTTAAAGGACTACATAACTCACGAATCTCTATAATACAAAGTCAAAATTTTAACCCAATAACTCTTATAATGAATAGTTACAAAATTCACGATTTCATCAATCTATCAATGTTATTTTCTTCTTCTCAGTCGTATTCCTCATGATTGAGAGTCGTGTCCATCATGTTAGCAATTGACCATGGCACGCCATGTGCTCCTGTCACCCGTCAGTCTCCTGGCTGCAGCTAATGAGAGACCAGTCAGCGCCGATCGGACTAGTAGCTTGGGAAACGTCCTTGTGGTCGCTTTCCCTCCACTCTGCCCATGATGATGAGCTTTTCAAGGTTGTCCTGATCTCTCCGGGCTATGTGCCCAAAATACTTTAACATTCTCTGAGAGCATGTTCGCGATAGTCTTACCCTGATACCCAGCTGTTGTTATTTCCAATCTATGAAAATATTTCATTGTCATTTTTATATTCACTTGATGCAATTTTTAAGGATGTAAACATTCTCTTTTCTTGGAGGCTTTTGTTTGTTTTTTTACTATAGGATATCTGATTTTGTACTATGGGTTATAATGTAGTATATTATTCTATTGGAATAAACAAATTTATACACATAAAATAAATCTTATGTACCTATAGATAAGTGTATTAAAATCAAAAACTAATATTTCACCAGTCTTAGAAATATTTTTTTAATAAACATATTGTTTTTATTATAATTAATTAACTACCTAACCACCACGCCGTGTCCCCGAAGGGATATGCAAAAAGAATGGACTGCCACACTTTTCTTTCCTGGCATATTTCTCTCGGTTCCTCAATATTCATACATCGTGTCACGCACGCGCGTCGATTTCTCTGACTCCTCACGTTTATTTGTATTTATTTATTATCCTCACGTATTGTTTTTTATTTATTTATTATTTTTAATATTATTGTTATTTATTATTTATTATCGTGAAAAGACACTCATTACTGAAATTTTTTTTTTATTATTGAGGGTAACAAACAGCAATTACAGTATATGAATATAAACACACAGAGACAACAAAACAAGGCCAATTACATGCTACCACAAATATTATATAACAACTGACATAAGGTTAAATATATAAGAAGAATAAAGTAACACTTTGATAAGTTAAAGAGAAAACTAGTATGTAGTATTAGTAATAATGAATAATTAAAATAATTATAATGAATAATTATCTCACAATTTAAGACATAAATAGCTATTTTGAACATTATTACAGCCCGTAACATAGAGTTTATTTAAATACGCGAAAGTTATTACATAAAGTAATAAGTTACCTAATTCACATAAAAAATACTTTTGAGGTTCAATATCTTTCTTTGAAAAAATATTTTTTATTAATTTCACTAAAAAATAAGTAAAAAAATAATGTTAGATTAAGTAAAAATACAAGACTATATTGAAAAAATAAATAATAATATATTATAGTATTGTTTAAAATATGATACATCCATACATTATTATATTCTCTTCGCCAGTTTCAATCCAAGGGATTGGTTTGCAGCAAAGGGTAACATTTTTGCTGGTTTTTGGGATGCTACTTGGACATTTAATGTGGAAGTTTCCCGGTGCTTTCCACATTTGTATACAGTGGGTGGTTTGAACCCAATCACTGTATGCAACTTTTAAGCTATTAATTGTCGTGACATGTGATAGGCAACTTATCTATTGCCATTTTACTGTCACGTGAATTCTACACCAGACTAAAGTCAGTGTGACAATCATACTGCCATCGCTGGGTATCGAACCCGGGACCTTCGGTGTGGCAGTCATAGCTCTTGCCACTCTGCCACGGAGGATATATAATACCTATATAAAACTAAATTGTGAATTGTCTTACTTATGAAAATCAAATAATTCTCACAATAGTGCATTAGAGATTAAAAATAAAATATGGAAAGAGAAATGAATCGAGAAATTCTCGGTTCGAAACAGAATACCATTTTTTTTTTATAGTAAATAATTTGAGTAGAAATTATAATATAAATAAGCAAAAACTCAGATGTCGTCAAGAAAGAGTACGAGAATACTTTGAATACAAGAGAAAAATACTTCGATGCTCTCCGAAAGTAATTCGAAATGCACACGATGCGCATGCGTCTTGAACGTTTCTGGATTATTTTGAATTTTGTTCTGATTATTGTTGTATGATAGTAGTGTAGAAAACAAAAGGAGAACAATTTATAAAGAGTAGGAAATCTTTACTCCCGTGAATATTTCACGGGTTGGAACTAGTTATTCACTATTATATCAAGTTAAAAATCAAGAGTTTCAGAATGGGATATTTTGGTTCTCATTTATAAGGTGTTCTGGAAGTTTATTATATACTGAGAAAGTTAAGAAATTGAGATATTTTCTTCCGTATTATATGGGGTAGTTCAACAAATAATATTCTAAAAATCTATTTCTCTAACAATTATTTTAAGAAGAAGAAGCCATAGATTATTTGAATGGTTGCAGTAAAATAGGCACTAAGTACCAAAAAAAAATACAAAAAAACTAAGTGTGCAGTTTCGTTCTATATGTCATATAGAACAAAACTGCATACTTAGTTGTTGTTTTTTGGTACTTAGTGCCTATTTTACTTCAACCATTCATTTTTCTCTGGGGTGTCATAATCACCCTGCGGATAAAGTATAAAATGTTTACAAACCAAACTACTGAATGTCAATATAATTTTCAAATGTTCGTATGTTAAAATATTTTTTTAATTGATTAAAATTTTCAGTTTATTTTTCACAGTATGTATCTAAGGTACCTTCATTATCGTAAGAACGATTTGAACTAATAATATAAACTAGATTAGTTTAAATCGTTCTTCCGATGTTGAAAGTATAAAACCTTCGAAACATAAAAAGAAAAAGAAAATCAGAAGTGAAATTCACTGTGTTAACGCCTTAAATTTATTGATTAACCTTGGGATTTTTTAAAGAATTTGATGCACACCTTCCGAGTGTGTGAAGCCCGTAAGCGTGTTGATGATGTATCTAGGATGAAGTGGATAATTAAATGGATCAAAATTTAAAAGTATATTTTAGATCTGAATGTTTCATTCCAGATTTCTACACCCGCCATCTACTGGCCACTCCAATTGAAGGCAAGAAAAGAAACTGCACCCCACCAGCCATATATGAGTTCCCACCTGATGGATTCACACGTGAAGACAGACAATCGGTGTGTTCACTTGAGATTAAATTGTCCTTCATCATGTGATGCTAACCAACCAAATTATACAACCTTTAATTGTTTTGTAGTCAACACGATTGTATTTTGTGTACTCATAACAGAGCTCCGGAACTCCGGACTTTTTACACAATAAGAGAACGGTTATGGCTAAGGCCACAAAGAAGTGCTTGGCTTGGTGATAAGCTTGGTGTTGTATGTCTACAATAAGTCACATAGCTTAGCGCATAACGTGCAGTGTGGCCATTGCATAAGTATGGTAGACGTTGGTTCACTAGAAAATGTCACCTAGCTCTGCATAGCTCTAAACCCATGCGAGGTTCATACCTTTGTGGCCGTGGCCTTATTGTTGGATGTTAAATATCCCCTCTACTTAGATTCTTGCAAAAATTATTAATCAAAATAATGGAAATATTTTACATTTAGTGAATTTTACATAACACACAAATCTTGTATCTTTTTCCATGGTAGTAAGTATCTCCTGAACTCGGTCTCTTCGGAGATCGGGGTCTTTCATATTAGTGAAAGTACAAAAATTGAATTTGCTATCCTTCGCCAATTTACATATAAGCTGTGTTATATTTTGAAGTTTTTTCTATGACACTTTAATTTATTTTTCTCTTAGGGGTGGATAGCAATACACTGTCTCTTCTCGTGTTACTGCTTCGTTCTTCTTGCCATCGTCTGCGACGATTATTTTGTACCAGCGATTGAGAAAATATGCCACGGTAAGACATTTAAAATGGAATATCATTTAAAATAAATAAAGTTTTTAGAGAATTTTTTAATAAAATTTATTTCAATACTTTTATTTGAAAATTCGCCCAATGCTTTATTTTAATAAACCTGTGAATGTTCTTGAAAATAAATTCTATACAAATAAAAATTCAACCTCTGCTAATTGACATTGGTATAATTATTAACTGTACACATGTTACCTTATCGCCCGACTAATCTATTGTCTTTTCATTTGCATTACACTGATTGAATATAAGATAGACACCGTCTATCACCTAGGAATCTTATCCTGCTAAATTTCTAGAAAAGGTTCCATTATCAATCAAATTGTTATCATTTAACGCTATAATCGAGTATTATAAAATAACGTTACTGGAAGTAATTACATCGGAAATTTTTTCATTATTTTCGAACATTAGAATTTCATTAGAATTTAGAAAAATATTTTTATGTTCACGTAATGCGCCATAATAACAAAATATATATAAATAAAAATTGGGAAAGTGAGTACTGCGTGTTATATATTTTTTCTGTACTGGCAATTTTAAACAAATATAGATATTATTGTTTATGATTACTTATATTTACAAATTCGACTGTCAAAAATGACAGATTAGTAATTCGTTATTTTCAAGTATACCTAAATTTGAAATAAAATTTTCAAACTTTTAGGCCTCCAAACCAACGCATACTATGTTTCAATATATTCTTTTCCAGTGGTAAAATATAGTTTTGATCAATATTTTTTTTTGTTAAACAAGCTCGCTCGATTAAACACATCACTTATATCGCATACAGTCTTCATAAAGACATTGTAATACAGTACATACAAATTCCAATTTGCATTATGCTTCACACTTTTATTGACAGTATGTTTTAACTAACGAACTAATTACAGGCCCTGAAATTCATTTCATTTGACAAATACCATTTAAGCTATCTTATTATTTTTAAGTAAAATATTTGACGACAACTCTTACAGCAAAAAGTGTCCACAGGCTCAAGTGTACACAGAGCCCATAGAAAGACAGATACTTGGTGTGAGCTTGCGTGACCGCATAAGAAATGAAGAAATCATATGCCGCACCAGGGTTGCTGACGTCATGGACCCAGTGGCAAAATTGAAATAGCAATGGGCTGGACACTTGGCTAGACAGAGTAGCAACAGATGGGCACCCAGGATACTCAGTTGGAGACCATGGGAAAATAGGCGAAGTGTCGGAAGGCCACCGATGATATTATAAAAAGGGTTGGAAAATCTTGGATACAAAGGGGGCAGGATAGAGACGATTGGAAGAAATTGGAAGAGGCCTATATCCAGCAGTGGAGAGAAGAAGGCTAGCAAAGAAGAAGAAGAAGATTTAATATTAAAATGCAAACTAATCTTGAATTGAACTTATTTTACAGCCCTAAAGATGTCGGAAGATGTAGCCGGGGCGACGTTCATGGCTGCGGCTAGTTCGAGTCCAGAGCTGTTCATCAACTGCGTGGGCACTTTTGTTACCGAGGGGGACTTGGGAGTGGGTACCATCGTCGGATCAGCTGTTTTTAATATCCTCGCTGTTCCGGCATGTTGTGGATTGTTAGCGGGACAAGTGAGCAAATGATTCTTCTTAAAATATTCCTTTCAATAATATTGTGTTCATTTTAAGAAAAATATGTTTTATTGCGTAGACATGCTTTTAACCGTTAGAGTCCTATTTAGCGCTGTTGCACTATAAGAGTTCGTCACGAAATTTGTGATGCGGTGCTCAGGCGCTGCGTCCTTTAGTGTGCATTTGTTGGTATTAGTCCATTTTATTGTATATTGGCTAATTATCTGTATATGATAGAGTGACAAATGCAAGTATAAGAAGTGAATGTGGTGCAAATAAAAGTGTTATGAACAAAATAAGGAAAGGGTCATTAAGATGGTTTGGACACATGGAAAGAATGAGTGAAGACAGAATGGTAAGGAAGGTATATGTAAACGGCGTGAACGGAGCTAGAAATAGAGGAAGGCTGAGGAAAATGTGGCACGATCAAATCAATCAAATATTGAATGTCGGTCACGTGAGGAGTCGGAAAAATCGACGTGCGTGCATGACAAGATGTATGAATGTAGAGGAAGCGAGAGAAGCATGTCAGGACAGAACAGTGTGGCATTCCATTCTTTCTGCGTGATGGTTAGTTAGTTTTAAGGTAGTTAGTTGGCTGATTATTATTTCATTTTATTAAATAGTCAGAAAAATCGACGAGCGTGTATGTTACAATGTATGAATGTAGAGGAATCTCCAGAGGTATATCAGGACAAAGCAGTATGGCGGCTCCAGGGAATGTTATGGTTAGTTAGTTAGTTTTTTTTATTTAATAACAAACTTTCTTTAAATAGTATTAATAATTATTATTATTATTTAGCTTATTTGCATAGCACCGTTTACATATGGGCGCCTTATCTGTAACAATTTACGTACATACTTACAAAAAAATCATAGCACTGAAATGATTAAACAAATCCAAAAGTGTTTGCATATGATAATTGTTCATTATAGTAATAAAATCATTATAATTTATCTACAGTCATAAAAATACCACTCATTTCTCTTTACAAGCATGTTATAAAATAAATATCTCAACTTGGTATGAAGATAAATTTTGCAATAGCATGCATGCTATATCTGTGAAGGTTGTATATATCTGTGTAGTAAATAGTGCACCAATGGAATTACTTGTAACATCTGGCATTGAACACATTTTCACCATTCCCATGAAACCAAATGATGTCCAATACTTACCAATGATCTTTACTCTGTAATTTCAGGTCATCGAATTAGATTGGTGGGCTGTGTCCCGGGACTCCATGATGTACGGAGTGGCTGTCATATCACTGATCTTCACCCTTCAAGATGACAAAGTGGAGTGGTATGAAGCCACTATTTTAGTTACTGCCTACACACTCTACATTTTAGGTGAGATATTTTATTATTCTATTAAATACATCATTGAAGTTTCCGCATATTAGCCAATCCCCTAATGTAGATGCAAAAAACAACACTTAAAAACACCTTGTGTTCGATAAAATATACAAAAACACACATGGAAGTTATCTTCATTATTTTGACATCATAAACCTGTGTTCTTTCAGCCATGTTCTTCAACAAAGGAATAAGTAAATTTGCCAAAGGAGGGTGCTGTGGTAAAAGAAATAGTACTCCATATACAGAAGTAACGCCACTTCTAAAGCATGGTAAATTAAAAAAAATCATAAATAACTTTTTGCAAACTTTAACATCTTAATTTAAGATGAACTTACGGGATTAACACTGTGGAATTCCATAATGATGATTTTTTTATGAATTAACTAACTAACTAACTTACCATCACGCCGTCTCCCGAAAGGGTAGGCAGAAAGAATGGACTGCCACATTTTAACCGATACGGCACTCCATCCTTCTCTTTTCGCCCCGCGGGAGACGCGGTGTGATGGGTTGCGAACCTCATCGCCACCAATAGGCATCTCCCGCGCACACTTCGAATTAATACATGTTTTTTTTCAAAATACGCATTCATTAGTACAATCTCTGATTATTCATTAGTACAATAGATTCATTCATTAGTACAATCTCTGATTATAATTGAAATGTCATTCATATTAATTTAACTTAACGCAGTGCTCTAATCTATTTAATTTTCTTACAAATTCATTGTTTGTTTTTAAAGAAAAACCCGGTCTATTGACTCCAAAACTTGACGCTGAAAAAGCTGAAGACAATATAAGTGAGATCAGCGAAAAAGATGAGGATGGTAAATCTGACCTGGGTAAGTATTTTTTTTTTCAGAATTGGCCTTCCAATATATGTATACATACGAGTATACTTGATTAATGATTCACTTGATAATTTAATAATATAAACCAGCCAAACGTTATTATTCATTGGCAAAATTGCTGTGTAATATTATACATATATGAGGCTTTAACACCAGATTTACGGATTGCATCAATTTGACCAACTTTCTAGATTAAATATTTATCAAATAGATATATTTTATAAAGCATGCTATTTATTATGGTATAATGATATAAATATAATTGATTGTTTCTTGAACATGATGTAAAATTTCATATTATATACTTAATATGTATGAAAATGTCTGTTCTAGGGAAGTTTTATTATATTTTATGGGAATGACATTTGATAAGGATAAAGGGCCAAAAGTTTTCTTCAGAAGCCTGAGATTAGACTATTGCGAACTATAGCATAGAGGACTCTTAAATAAGAGATAACTGTCAAACGGAAGTCACCGTGAAATGGGGCATGAAAAGACCACATAATTAGGATGGGAAATGCAAAAATTCCCTTTGTGGTTGCCCACAATATACCCGTGGAACATCATCTACCAGAGAGACTGCCAAAAAGATAGAAAGTTCCATTTCCCAAGAGCATGACACTATTCAAGATAAAATTAATGAAGAATAAGATGAAGAAGTAGACATTTGATAATAGGTAAAACATGTCATTCCCATAAAATTTATTAAAATATCTCATAAAATTAAATGAAAACAAACGTTTTCATTCAACATAAAAAATATATATAAATGTTTTTTTGACAACCTACCGATTAAACAGATATAAAATACATTTTTAGACACCTGTCAATTAAAATAGATGTACAATCAATCCCGGTAAATCCAGTGGTAAGCACACGCAGCTTTTAAAATTGTGTTAATGCAATAAATAAAATGGGAAAAAATATATTGTATGGTTTGTATTTTGTGAATTTGCTGAGGACTATGAAAATGCGATTATCCTTCACGATTTCACTTTCCATTGTAGGCGTTATGAGACTCTTTTTATTATCTACGAGGGCAGTCCCAGAAATATCCGACCTGACGGATTTTATGTCAGTTTGAAAAAATATGTACTGTGGATTAGCAATGGTTTCAATCAAGAACAATGGTTTCCCAAAATCTGTTGTAGATAAATCATTAATTATGTATTTATTGTTGTAAATTATAATAATATTTGGACACTCATATTACCATTCATGGCGACATTGGCATTTATGCGATTTACATTTCTAATGCGATAAAAGTTTTTTCTTTCTTCTCTTTTTATCTAGTTGCTAGCGATTTTCATTTCAATAAAAACAATACAATTATCTTATACAGTTTTTATATTAAAGGATTTTTATAAAAGAACATCTCGTAAATACATTTATCCAATATAATTTTTTTTAATCATAAAACATGTACTATTTCAATTTTCTATTCCTTATACAAAAAAAACTTTCCTTGCCTGATATTGCTTTATTCTTATTTTGTTGTTTTCGAATAATCGAACTCGGAAAACATCAAATACTTCCTTTAATGAATTAACTCTTAAAACATTGATCTTGTTGACATTACAGAATGGAAATTATTGACTAATTTTAACCGATTTGGTGCTAAACCGAACACTTAATTAGAAATAATTTTGCCTTATCTTTTTCTAATAACTTCTGATGTTACTCGAGTGTTGCAACTGATTATATGAGGTTAGACTAATCCAGTTTTATCTGATGCTACATGCGTAACAAACTCATTATTTTATTGTATATATAAGCTTCGCACGTATATAATGAAAATAAAATAAAAATTGTAAAAATATCTTTTTACTTTTATTAATTACAATGAACTTCTACTGTGAAAATTCAAATAACAACAAATGTTTTAACTTCACACATATTTTGCAAACAAATAACACTAGACCATTTCGTGTGTACATGTTAGTTATGGAGGATGAGTATTTTTGAAAGTTATTTGCAGTCATTATATTTGCATTCATGTATAATAACTTTATAACTTCACTGTATTTGAATTTCCATCTAATTAATGCCTGTCATATAACCTCTCCATGCTAACCGCCTCAACTGTGGGGCCATTGAATACATGGTCTGATAGCGTATGCCCCCATGCTTGTAGCTCATTTATAATTTCTCCAATATTCTCAGATTACGCCAAAATTTGGACTACCAGCAACATCTATTGGTCTACACAAAATTAAATAATTGATCGGCTAATTACATGTTTAAAAAAAATTATGTTTCGTAAATGTCATTAATATCTTACTACTCGAGAGGTTAAACTCCTTCAATGCTAGCTAATAAGAAATCATCGGAGAGTAATACTAGATATGAATCAGATTACATTTAAGTATCCAACATTTCATGAAATTCTTTGTAGAATAATATTAACCAACTATGAGATGGTAAAATGTCACTGTAGAACAAAGAGCAATTATTGTTTTCAATTTCTTTAGATTCCAGCACAGAAATATGGAAGTGGCCCGATCTTCACGTGTCGGCAGGTGGCAAGCTGTTCTGGATTGTTACATGGCCTATTAACTTCTTCCTGTGGCTGACGATACCTGACTGCAAAAAATATCCCAAGTTCTTCTTCCTAACGTTCTTCATGTGTATCGTATGGATTGGATCCACATCCTACATGGTGGCATGGTTAATTACTGCTATTGGTAATACACATTCATTGCTCCATATTTTATGAAAAATTATTTAAACATTGTCATGCCTATAATTAATTTACCAATCTTATATCATAAATTCTACTTATTATAATAAAGATCTCACAAGCAAAATAACCTGCCGTATAATCTATGTATATAGAATTTTTATGTCAAATTCTATATACTTAGGTACACAAACACAAGATTAGTTTTGAGCTGTTAGTTGCTGGAATATGTATATGAATATGAGGTCTAAATTAATGATGAAATTATATATATTATATATGAATAATTTTCATATAAAATAAGCATCGAATTCAGTGGATATTTAAATTTATACAGTTAATAAAAATTACTTATGAAACCGTAAAACTTATAAAACATTCATGTATATTAAGTATTCTTAATTTTTATTAAATGGTCTTTTCTTGTCTGTCATCGTGAAAATGTTGTAAGTAGGCGACAGTTTATTACCTCCTGAACTAGTGGATTATATTTTTCTCAGGTTCCTTTCAAAGTATTAAACTTATAGTGAGAAAAACACATTTCTATTAACCGTCGCGTTGCCATGTGGTCAATTGAGTTTCCACTGCCAATTTAAAGTTGATTTTCTTAAAACCTATGGACCCTAATATTATAAAAAAATTGTAATCCTCCATTGAAGTGTTCTCAATATTTCGTAATAAAAAAAAAAGCAAAAAATTACTTCCTTCATCCCAAAAAAATATTTTCTAAGACTGCCCTCACCTTCATTCGTGTTAAGGTAGAATTTGTTTTGCTAATATTTACAACTTTATCAAAAGTGACAAATACTTACTCGCTGTTTTGAACGTATTATAAATTATATGTTTGACCTTTTCAATAGGTACGTAATAATACCGACTGTGGATGGAAACGCAGCACGCAACTTAATAATATCAGAACTGTGAAAATATTAACACTTTACCAAAAGGGACAAATATTAATACGTACTCGTTGTCTTGAACGTACTATACATTTTGCCTAGGTGCCTTTATCATACGTAAAATCTCGTAAAGTCTCGCCCCGCCGGCCGCGGCGCGGAGACATGTTTATACTTGGTGTCCAGTTGCTCGTATGCTGTGACGCATTCCATATCAGAAATCGCATGGTTCCAGAAAAAAATTAATAATGATATGTTTTTCAAATAATCCATGTATGTTATAGATATCGATCTATTCCTAATGAAATTCCCTACAAGATGACATAAATTAAATTTTGATTCATCGAGTCATATGCTTGATATTTAGATAAAGTTAGCGGTAAACTGAATTTACCACATGGGAGCGAGCGTTTTGTTTTGAACACGGTACGTTAAGGGTTAACTAAAAATGGTTGTATAATATTCGTGTGTATAATAATTTTGTAACTTCAGAGCATTAAGTATTTTCAAGGATATAAATCAACATTTGATTTCAGACTCATTCCTTGTTTAATATTCTGAAAAGTAAAGATACGTGAAACTGATTTTTTAAATATAACTTACCCATATTTGTTTTCCAGGGGATACTATCAATATTCCAGACTCGGTTATGGGTCTAACATTTTTGGCAGCCGGAACAAGTGTCCCTGAAGCTGTTTCTTCTATTATTGTGACAAACCAAGGTATTTATGTGTGATAAAAAAAAGTCAGTCAGATCAGTCTATTGTGTAGTATTTTGAAAAACATTGTAACAACCAAAATGATAACAACAAAACTATTTTCTAGGTCACGGATCAATGGGAATCAGCAGCTCGATAGGATCTAACACATTTGACATTTTACTTTGTTTGGGATTGCCATGGATGATTAAGTCTATTTTTTATCCGATGACTCCTGGAGAATATTGGGTAAATATTTGAGAAAATTTGTTTATTTTTTTATTATTATGTACTCGTAGTTACACATCAAATCAAATCAAATCAGTTTATTAACTCAAAATACATTACAAACGGCAAAATGTTTAAGGCATCTATTGGGTACAGAAAAATATTATAAAAATACAACATAACAGCAGGAACGCATTAGAGATGGTTCAACATTAGGAAGACAAGATACTTTCTAAAGTCAAAAGTATTTGTCTCCTGAACGTACCTTCACTAATATGAAAGACGTCGATCTCCGAGGAGACCGCGTTCAGCATACTAATTGCTCTTCCCACCGGTGTCACCAGAGGCAGATTGGTTCTGGTGGCCGGTAGGTAAAACAATCTGTGCTGTCGCTGTCGGAGAAATCTATCAGGGACAAGATGACCAACGAGTTCTCGAAATATCCCCTGATTAATTTAAAGAAATGGGTAATGAGATGCTCATCTCTTCGAAGCTGCAAGCTCTGTTTAAATCCTTAATTATTTGTACACAGGTTTAAAGTGTCAAAAATATTCTTTAAGCATTGATTTCATAGCACATTTGATATTTTGGGTTGAGTTGTCTTCTTCTTCTTGTCCTAGCACACCCCCGATATGCATAGGGTGTTGGGGATCCTTCTCCGCCTAACTTTACTGCTAACTGAGTGTAGTTGTAATCGAAAATTTAGTTATACCCGTTTTTCTTTTTCTTTCAGGTAAACATCAACTCCAGTGGCCTGTCCTACAATGCTATATCTTTATTATCTACACTCCTAGGATTATATATTTCATTTGCATGTAATAAATTCTTATTAGATTGGAAAATAGGCCTAACGTGTACTATCATGTATGCCGCATTTCTCGTATTGGCTAGTCTTATTGAGCTCAATGTTTTCTTCCCTGTAAATCTCCCCACCTGCGCACATTAATTTATTAATTATATAATATATAAATTAAAATAATTACTAGGTAATTTTTAATGTGTGGATTGTTTTTAATTATCAGAACACACATTTGTCATCTTGAATCAATCAATTTAAATAATTTAAATCCGCGGACTTACCTTTCATTGTAATACATTTATAATAACTTTTAACAAACAAACAATAACTTTTAAATTTTGAGATATACCATTTCGAATAGTCATTAATTTCAATATTAACCTTACCTAGCACATACAATACATTCGTATCAAAAATATGTTTTTTTTTATAAAATTGTTACATTCCCTGGTAAAGTGTGCAACGATCTCTGAAATGACAAGGAGCCTTAGAAGGTGACCATTGAAATCTTTGTGCAATTTTCAAACCTTCTCCTTGTGTCAATATCAGGTTTTCCGGTGTTGACTTCATTATTTCAAGTCAGGAGATTTTTCATACTCTTACCATTAAATGGTCCCCGAGATTAGGTGCCGTGGCAATCCAGTTACTTTCACGGATTCTCATTGATTCCTTTCAATCGTGATATTCTGTAAAAAAGATAATCATAGTGCTTCGGGATTGCCCAGGTAGTTGAGTGGGTCTATCACTATTTGCCCTCTCACTATACGACACTGATGGTAATGTCAGTGGTTACATTGCCTGAGGTTCGCAGAGCTTAAAGATCAATTGTGATCCCTAGTGAATAAGACTTGTTAATATTGCTGCTGATATTACACAGTTTGCCTTTTGTGATATTTTGTAGAAGTATATCTTCCAACAAGACACGTCCCATCATACCTTACCAACCACTCAAACCTTCTTACATTCTATCATCCTTATTAATTTATGGTTTTCTTAATTATTTATTTGTTTTTTAAATTATTTATTTTTTATTTAAAGATTTCATTATTTTCATATAAAAAAAAAACGAATGCCGTATTTAATACTATTTATATGTTTAGTGGTGTGATTTTAAAAAGTTTTGATTGTTTTTAATTAATTAAATACTTTTGTTTTGTGCTGTCAATTATTCATGAAAATGTTTATTTTGTGTTTTTCTCCGATATACACATATTATTATATTTTACCATTATTTTCAAAGCAGTACATTAATACAAATATACATTTTTATTTTTAAGCAACGACTAAAAGAATATAATGTCTGATTATAACGCAATTCAAAATGTGTATTTTTTTATTTTTTCTATGATTCACTTCCAAAAACTTGTCTTAAAAAAAACATGTGTGGCTACAAGAAAATTTTAAATACTGAAGATTGAAATTTAAAAAATTTAAATAAAATCTGTATCTGCATACACAAAACAACTATTTCCTGTTTGTGTGTTCCAAGAATTAACTGAATGTACCTTTTTTATCTAAGGATTATTTGCAGAACACGCAGTGGCGTATCAAGTTAAGTGGGGGCCCTCAAACTCAAGTTAGATAAAATACCTATTATCTGATATAACGAGCTAATTTAGTTGGTCCCATCTTCTTCGACTGTTTGTAATTTTTTTTGATGGGTTCATTTAAAATATTCTTCTCTATATTTATTTATTTATTTATTTATTAAGGGTCACATACAGCGATATCAATAACATAACTATAATAAAACATTTAGAATAATTAAAATAAGGCCAATTATATGCTACCACAAATATAAAATAATAGTTAACAATTAACAAGTGATAGTGTGAAACGAGATTGAAGTTAAACTAAGACAAAATAAGGTATACATAATATTTAAGAGTTAAAATACTTATAGTACTGGAAATAAAAAATAAAATTAAGATAAATAAATAAAAAGTAATGTACGAGTATTATAATATCATGTAACATCGTGGTCACATCCACGCCGAAATGTTGCTCCGATCACTATATTCAGAATAGCCATATTATTAGCAAGTTTCACACACCTTTGTCCCCCTTTTATGTGTTTAAAGAAGTCTGATATTTAAGTCACGGTTGATTTAAAAATCTGACTCTAAACACATATTTTAATGGACAAAGAAGGGTTTTATGTATCTTGTGGTGAAAAAATGTAGAACGATGAACTCAAAATAACAGGAAGACTATCTATAATATGCAGTTGGCAAGTATTGAATTTCTTTGTTCACATTGACAGGAGAGAGCTGGGTAACCTGGAAAAAAGTATTGTCAAAGGAAGTTTCCTGGGCAAAAGAAGAATAAGCAGATGTCCTGCGCGGTGGTGTGACCAGATTAAAGAGATGAATGAGACCTCTACTCGGCGATGTGGGCTGCAGAGAACAGAAAGGCATTTTGTTTTAACCACGGGCAGCTCCGTTAATCACGACCCTCAGTAATGATGGAACGAAGAAAGAAAAAATATTTCAGCATCGTGAATCTTTTTGGATGAAATAGCCTTCCTATTAGTATAAAGCTATAAAGTATGAGGATAGCAGAGTTCAATTTAACAGACTACTGAAGATTCCACGTTTTGGTCAGTCTAGTGCGCTCTTAATGTATTAAATATCGAAACTTCATTTAGAAATAGTTTTTTTTTACATTTTACAATAAAATTTTCTAGAAGATATGAAATCACTGAGCTGAATATGCAGAAAAACTATGTATGATAGAATGCCGAAGGAAAAAATAGTAAAGGAATGTAAGGTAGATGAAGTATCCCAAATATTTCTTCTATATTCGCTTTTACTTTGTGTTGTGGATTCATATTTGAATAAATATAACTGCGCTTAGTATTACAACGCTTTTTTCACTTATCACAGATATGTTTCGGTATAAAATAACCTTTTTCAATGTACAAAATTTTAACTTCTTCATGGTTACAATCCTGATGGTTACAATGATTGATCTGCAGCATGCTTCACTCGTTTTCTCCACTCAGTCCTGTCTCCAGCCAGTCTTTTCATTTCTGTTTATCTGCCACAGCCTTTGTCTCTTATCACCTGGTCCAGGTGTCTCTTAGGCGACCTCTGCAATTTTTGCCCTCAACCATTCCCTTTGCGATAGTAACAAGTAGACCCGGATGCCCAATGTTATGACCTATCCAGTTTGCTTGTTGCTGGGTAATCCTTTTGAACATTTGAATCATTTCTCCGGTCCACATTACCTCGCTGTTTTGGATGTGTTCGGACCAATGGACCCCATCATGCGTCTGTAGCACCACATTTCAAAAACAGCTAGACGTCTGCCCTCACTCCGGCTAGTGGTCCATGTCTCGCAGTCATACAGCAGCACACTCGGTGGAGTTATGTATAAAGGTGGAGTGGGAATAATTAGGACTATGGAGAGGATTTATATTTAATTGAATTGGTTGTAAACAACTATATTCGAAGTCGAAAAAATTGACGAGCGTACGTGTCACGGTCTAGGAATGTAGAAAAATTACAAGGATTTATGTCAAGATAATGCAGTGTGCGGTCCATTTTGTCTGCCTAACCCTGCAGAAAACAGCGTATTGGTTAGTATAAGCATCAAGTATCAAAATGTTCCATTGGATCTGATATACCCATTATTATAAGAAGTTCATTGATAAAACATACCAGAATCGAATTTTGACAGACATTGAAAGTATCTTAATAAAGAATTAAAATACATGTAACAATATTATCATATACCTAAAAATTGTTAAAACAATGGTGCTTTACAAATCTTCCATTTTATTTTTATATTTTGATTCAATGTTCACTGCATTTTGAATGTTCGCGGGTACGGTGTCCGCCATATTGCCACTGCGCAATATGACCTAGTTAATTGGGTCTACTATAGAAAAGCCATCATATTTTTTTAACCCTTAACTGTCGGGATAAAATGCATTATGACCAATGCCAGTCAATCTTATTTAAAATAAAATTAAGACTTCAATGTTGCTTTATATTATTTAAATTTTTATTGTAAATTATAGTTTTTTTTATGCTGTTTTTTTTTTAATTTTATTTAATATTATTCTGTGCTTTTGATATATCATATTTTTAAACCTTATACTAGATACAACAGATTTATTTATAAGCTGTTTATACACTATATTCAGAAATTATAAGGTTATTGGGATCATGGGACGACCTTCGTGGCAGAGTGGTTACGAGCTCTGACTTCCATGCCGAAGGTCCTGGGTTCGATTCCCGGCGATGGCAGTGTGATTGTCACACTGTCTTTGGTCTGGTGTAGAATTCATGTGACAATAAAATGGCGATAGATTGGCTACCTATCACATGTCACGAGAATCAATATAATAGCTGTAAAATAAAAATTGTATGCAGTAATTGGGTCCAAACGACCTGTTGTGTACATAAAAAAAAAAAAAAAAAAAAAAAATATCGAATGGGGAAATGAAGCACAGCGTGAGTTGATATTTCATAAAAATTTGATTTGATATAATACCTTTCATTATTAATGTGATCTCTTATCTGAAACTAATGAATGAAAAGCCAGGAAAATCGCCGATCTCTTTGTATGGTAATTTACAAGGTATTAAATAATATGAACGTGAAACTCTTCAGCAATATTTAAATTTTGTCTAGATTATACGTCTCTAAGATTACACGAGGAACAGTTAATGATTATGAGAAAAAAATTAACTCCTTTATTAATTGCACAACCTTAATCGTTTAACAAAACATAAAAAAATACGGCAGTATTACATTTTTATTTCAGTGTTATGTCAATGAGAGGGTTAACGTTGTCAAAAATGTGAAGCATTATGCTAATGTTGCCAGTTATTGAATTAGCGGTAGGTACTTATAGATATATATTTGGTATATAGTAACACTGAATTGAATAGGGTTACCAACTCTACTCGGAATATTAATATAAGTTATATTATGTAGATAAATAGATTTAAAAGTAAATGAAAGACTTATTTCACTGTCAACTACATTGTGATTTGACGTCTCCAATATATATTTTTTAAATTTATTAATTCTTAAAATTTATGATATCACAATTTTTACTATTCACTTTTTAAGTGTCGCGACCTGTTTCGCCAACCGATTTTGGCATTATCAGGTGTTACAAACAACTCTAAGTGTTTTAACAACAAAAAACTTTGTTGTTTGCAACACCTGATGATGCCAACATTGGTTGGCGAAACAGCTATTGCGAAACTCAAAAGGTGAATAGTAAAAAAATGTATACCATAACGGTTTTACAAATATAAAATAGTTAATAATGTTGAAGTATCATAGTGTTTCAGCCAAAACAATGAACTATTTATTATATTTAAAAATGTAATTACAGATAACTCACTAACTAACCATCATGCCTTCTCCCCGAAAGGGTAGGCAGAAAGAATGAACTGCCACTCTTTAACCGATGCGCACTCCATTCTTCCGTTGTGTTAAAATTTCAAAGCAATCGGTAAATAAGTTTCGGAGATCTCAGATTAGTAACATGAACATTTAGGGTACGGCCACACCGAAGTGCCAGGGTGGGAGGCTAGGTTGGCGTCTTTACGCATGTGGCTTGTGATCACCCGCTTGGCGCGAACCTTATAGTGTGGCCGGTCCCATAGTACGCCATACGTTAGTTCGCCAGGTGTCCCCCTAGCCCAGGCACTTCCGTGTCGCCGTACCCTTACGTTTTTATCTATATATATTAATATTTTTTATTTTTTTATAACATATAAACGAAATACACAAAAATACCGATTGTCTCGCTGGCAGCCCTGACACGTAGAGCTCATTTCCCCTCTTTCCGTCTGAACACTTATTTCGAATCGAGTATTTTGTGTTTCGTGGAGTACTGTATTCGAACAGCCGATTCCAGTTTCGAAGGGAGTGGTCGTGTTGATTCGGCGTCGCTCATAACCTCAATTCTGACTACTGACAGTTGTACACAATAAACTTTTACAGAATGTTTAGTATTCTCGTGATTCCATGGTGTCAGTAAAGCTTAATAATTTCAACAATCGCAAATTTATGAATATTATAACGTGATATTATTATGTACTTGTTTCTTAATTAGTTTAATCGAGTTCAGTGACGTCGACAAATCTAAATGTGTGTTGTTATAGAATAAAGTAACTATAATGTTTGTAATTACTCGGACATCGCCAGTGGAAGATTGCTTCACACGAAAAAAATATAAATCATGGTGTTGTGGTTTTTAAAAAAGTGCAATTCTTTTTGTTTACATCTTGAATAAGTTTTGTACCTGCATGGATGTACCCGAGGTTCTAACGGGGAAAGGTATGTTGATGCTCTCTATTTGTAAGGCTTACGGCTATTCTGTGCCTGAATTATGTATTACGTTTGTGTACCGTACTTTTTCATTATTTGATGGTTAACGTCCTTTTGAGGAATATGATTATTGCAGCCTCCCATCTCGCATTGGTTTCCCCCTGACAGGATTATAAACATTACACAAATTGTTACATTCGAGTTTTCTTTGCAGTCTTGGCTGTAGAAAGTTTCTGATCTACGTGTGCTGTTATTAAAAAAGAATAATATTTTACATTGAGGTCAAGAACCACTAAACAAGTTGTATATATTATGAATACAATATTTATGAACAATAAAAAACTATATATTATATCTATTACGTCTCCGCGTAAGCGCTTCATAATTGTATGGTTGCACTATGTTTCATAATTTTGATTCAATTAGTAATAAAAAATAAGCGTTTAATTTTGATTTGTGACCGCCAAAGCTGAAAAATGTTCGCTCACCAGCGCAATAGCACACGGAACATACTACCAATAATCCACCAGGAGGTATCTTCAAACGGTTTCTAAACATGACTTCCGCTCTGAACCAACGGTTCGCTGCTCAGTCGCTTATTGTTCACGGATTCCAATGAATTTATTGCATAAATCATGTTCAACGTTTCCAGAGTTTGATGATTGATTGAGTTAAAAAAAAATTGAATCAATCGTTTACCGTATTTTGTTTAGGTCAATTCAACCAATAGGTTCTCACTTATTATAACAGTGATGTATTTAGTTAATAAAAATGAAGTATTTATAACTCCGGTAGTAAAAGGATCGGAAAAATTAAATTCATTTTTAAATATTTTCGATCTTATTCGTAGATTAGTTACGGGTACCAAACCAGGCACTGAAACATTTGTACATAAATATGTATATATCCGTATAAGGGCGGGGTAAATAAGTTTAGATTCTGCACAATATCTCCAACCATATTTTATTATTTTTATAAAATTAGCAGATAACTCAGCTCAGATCGGCATGTGGTGAGTTGGCCCATTCCACTTGCCATATTTTCTAACCGATCCGTTTGAATTTAAATTTTATCTGGGCAACCGAGTGAATCAGACCAAGAGGCAAGAAATCTGCTTATTATTCTCAGGTAAAGTCGTTATGAGTCACATTGCCTTTTCAGATTGGACGCTGCAAATCAATGTGCCGTTTGGAAGTGTATGTACAAATTCAAGATGTATTTTCACAGTGAAAGTATTGAAGTAACCGTGTACGGAGCGTTTAATGGGGTCTTCAACGAGCAAATTAGCGATTTGGACACTGAAAACCAGAATTCTATATTAAATAAATAATCTTCTTGTCGACTTGATTAGATCGCTACTTTACTAGTAGCAGTTTAACACGGATATACTATGGACTAATTTATAACGGGAAAGTTAAATTTTTTTAATCATATCAAATTTTACGTGTATAGGTTATTATTGTAGATTAAATTATATTTCTCGGGAACTTGGGTGCGCCCATGTCTCGTATCCTCTTCGTCCGACGTTTCGGAGATCGTTGCAGATTTTACCACTATCCACAACGATTACCCTCTAGCTTCATTGTAGTTTTTGGGCATGGTGTAAAATCTGCATCGGCGTTCGAAACGGTGTCGAAACATCGTTTGAAGAGCATCACGAGATCTCCTAATAAATCTCCACAGAGAATCCAGGTTATCCTCGGATTGAATCCACGTCTTCTAGATCAGAAGCCAGGCGCTTGAATCCTCTACTTTCACGCATTCACTCTTGCTGCCACGCGGGTTGATGAATTGAGACGTTTTTATAGCAATGAGTCATTCGCAGTGAACAAATATCTTATTCACTAGATGCAGTTTCATTTTATGAGTCAGATCACATTGGGTTTGTTAAATCTTGTGTTTATAGTTATATAACGCCCACCGAACTGTACCCGTACACACTATGTCAAATACTCATTGAATTATCTTATTTCCTGGTATTTTTTATGTTTTAATATATACGCCCTTTATAATATATACGCCCTTTAGTGGGAGGGAGTGTTTACAAAGTCCCATTGAAAACTTCACAACTTTGAATACACGTCTCCCCT
This sequence comes from Lepidostoma basale, assembly GCA_022606425.2. Lineage (NCBI taxonomy): Eukaryota > Metazoa > Arthropoda > Insecta > Trichoptera > Lepidostomatidae > Lepidostoma > Lepidostoma basale. The sequence continues at coordinate 727,647 of JAHDVF020001346.1, forward strand.
CGATGGGTTTGTTTTTGGTTTTCCTTGGTACATAAAGAAATTCGTTTTGATTGTTTTATTTTTATGCCATTTTATGGCTTCAGAACAGGTTGAAAACAATATTTTTATAAAGCCATGGCGTTCGTTTTTAATATTCTACGATCAAATTGAAGAATGACACGTCAACACAGTGAGTTAATTAGTTTTTATAGAGATTTTACCACCTACACCAACCCCTTAACTAGTGCCGATACATAGGCAATATGTCTGCATCATATTTGTGTAACTAAATAGCAGAAATCAAATTATAGACTTTAAGATTAACTCAATTTATAATAATACAGAGAACTTGTGATATATTTAAAATCTTATTTTTCGAACTAGTGAGCGCACAGAATTTTCAGCACACATATTTTCAAGATATTTTCCAACTCATTGGTCAAGATAAATCCTTGGAATGGTTCGGTGATATGTAATATGCACTAGGCGAGTACTTCCTCTTAGTGGAAAGGATTCAGTTTGATACCTCGTAAATACTTCAAATTTCTTTCCTCTTGAGGATTCAGGGTATCAGCCAGTTCCGAAAGAATGGGTTTATACTCGTTTATCTTTTACATGTTTTACGAGATTCTTCAAGAATTCTATATATATTATATATGGTATATTTAGAATATCCACATTTGGATGTTGATACTAAAACTAAGACAGGTAATACTAATAACAAAATAATATTTTTATTGCATGCATGGATGTACAGTGCAATGAAATGCTCTCTTCGTAAAATAACATCGATTTAATTTTTTTATAAATTTAAGGAGTTAACATTGTGGAATACAATAATTATGATTTATATATTAATTCTTTTTCTTGTTTCTCCGTTTCCTCGTCACTGAGGGTCGTGATCTATGGAACTCCCATCGCTGAGTAGAGGTTTCCTCCGGTTATCTCCTTAATCTGCTCACACCACCGCGCAGAAGATCTGCCTACTTCTTTTGCCTGGAACACTTCCTGTGACAATCTTTTTCCAGGTTACCAAGCTCTCTCCTGGCAATGTGACCAAAGAAACTCAATACTCGTCGACTGCATATAACAGATAGTCTTCCACACCACATTAATTAAAACACCTTTATTTTCACTGATGAGTATATTTTCCTCAACATGTTCCTAGGTATAAATTTTTTCTGAATTCATAAAATAAGCTGGCTCTTAGAAGCAAGTCTCTGTCTGTATCTTAATTCTCGAATTAACCGAAATTGCCACTTGATCTGAGTGCACGAAACGTTAAAGTTCCATACATTTATGAGCATATGTATGTATTGTATTTGCGAGCGTTAAAACCTGTTTGCGTTGTTTTTTTTGCCATGCTTTCTGACTCCGAGAATCTTTAGGCCACTCGACCCAAATTTCTTGCCTTCATGACTCACAAATACGAGTATACTATGTTTTAAGGCGTGCACGTATAATTGATATGATGTAGGCTTTTGTTCGTGTGATTTACGGCCTTGAGTTACGATGGGTGTTCGTTAATAACGGTTCGTTTCTAATACTTTAATTCTAATTGTACGTTTAGTTGTTAACAACTTTCTTCAAAGTGTCACTTTTCGCATTTACCTGTAATGGGACTTGGATGGAGCTTATCTTTTAAACTGGATTACGTCCTTTTCGAATCTACGAAATAATTTAGTTTATTGGCTGTAAACATTATATTTACCGCATCCTTGTCCAAGGACAAAGTAAATTCTAATCAGTAATCATTATACTCGTATAGGTCCTTGATATCTGGGAATAATGTTTACAAGAAATGGAAAAATGTAGAAAGACATCGAAAGAAGGATCGGTGCTGGGATCAAAATAAATAGAGCTCTCAAAGTCATTACTGGAAATAGAAATACATCCACTAAAACAAAGATGGTAGTGCATAATGGAGTTCTAGTGCCAACCCTTATGTATGGAAGTGAATCTTGGAACTAAAAAAAGAAAGATGAAAATAGGATAAATGCCATAGAAACGAGATCACTGAGAAGAATGTGCAGGAAAGCGATATATGATAGAATACCGAACGACGAAATAAGTAAGGCAGATGATTGCATCATAGTAAAATTAAAAATGGATCCTTGGGATGGTTTGGACATATGAAACGAATGGACGAGTGAAGAATGATTAAATTGTTGTATACAAGCAGTGTGAGTCGAAAGAAAACTCGTGGAAGACCAAGGAAAGCATGGCATGACCAAATTAATCATATACGTGAGCACATTCGAAGTCGGAAAAATCGACGATGCATGTTACGATGTATGAATGTAGATGAATCTAGAGAGTATGTCCGGACAGATAAGTATGGTGGTCCATCCTCTCTGCCTACCCCTCCGGGGAAACGACGTGATGGTTAGTTATATCAGAGTAAGTCAGTTCCTTACCAAGAGTCTAACAGATTGATTAGTTACTAAATACACGAGAAGAGAACATTACAAAAACTCTTAATTAGTGACAGTACAATATGATTCCTCCTCTAATCTTCCCAAGACGCATCACCGTCATCGACCCAGACAACATATATTATAATTATACATGAATAAAATAAAAGCAAGTCGGCTCCCTGCAACGTGGAGGTCCACACTTCGGAACGATCTGAAGGCGCTGTGACTGGTTAGTCGGATGATCCAGGAACGCGAAACTTGGCGGAGCCATACTAAGAAGGCCGACCCCAATTAACAGGAGAAAACTAGGAGAAAGAAGAAGGTAAAGTTATAACGCAAATATTGAAGAATATCTATTAAATGCAATTTTGAATGACATTTATTATACAGGTATAATAATAAGCCTGTGCGCATATCATCCTAGTATGACAAAGCGCGTCGTTCCGTTCAACCTATTTCTGACACCGCCAAGCAAAGGTCAACACTTGACATTCAAAGGTTTCGCTGTTTTTTTATACTCTCTTCACTTCTAGATGCCTTTAATCAGTTTAGCCAACATTTTTATAACCGTAGTTATTCAAATTTAGAATTTTCGATTTAAGTACAATACAATGTACGAGTACATGCATTGAAAGTTGTCATCGCAAACAAAAGCCTATATAAAAAAAAACTGAAATAGCAGTGGACAATGATGTTCTTGTACCGACCCTAATGCTTGAAAGTGAAGCATGGAAATGGCAAAATAATGATTGATGCTGAAAGTTCGATAAATGCAAATGAGATCGCTTAGACGAATGGGTCGTGAAACTGTATATGATGAGTGTCGTAAATCTGTATAAAAATATTATGAACAAAATAATAAAAGGATCACTAAGATGGTTTGGACACAAAGAATGAATGAAGAACGAACGAAAAAGAAAGTATATGTAAACGACGTAAAAGGAACTAGAAATAGAAGAAGACTGAGGAAAACGTGGCACTATCGGATCAATCAAATATTAATGTCGGCCACGTAAGGAGTCGGAGAAATTGACGTGTGTCTATAACATGATATTTGAATGTACTGGAATCGGGATTGTTGTCAGTTTTTTTTAAAGTTTTTACGTATATGGGCGTTTTTCAAAAAGTTTGCTCGTTGCGTAATAATTCCACTACGTCACATTTGGCGTTCCACTAATAAATCACGTCGCGTAGTGGAAGTGACGTATGATGCCAGTATTGAAACAAACTCCAAAATGCAGGTTTATGAATATGATTTTACTAAATATTACATTGAATTCAGATTCTAGATGTCGGTCATTTTTACCCATGAAAAGCTGTAAGTCAAACAATCAATACTTACATTATAGAATCACGTTCGTAGTGGAAAATAAAAACAGCACGTCGTGACGCCCGACCACTATTTCACATAACATAATGCAACTGGTGTCAATTTACGAACATGGCGACCGTTGACGAGCTATAAAATGTTGCCATCAATCAAATATATACTTAGTTTATAGTAAATTTTTCGTTTAAATCAGTATATCGACGTAGCGTATACGGAATTTTCCACCAACGTCGTTTTGAGTGACTAAATAAAAACAGTATTTTATATTATTTTGAACTCTAATACGCTGTTATCTAGGAATATTATTGAATCTGGATCATATAATCCTTCCAAATAACATAAAACTCTTGGACAAGAAGTAGCTTATCAATGAATATTTTTCGTTTATAAAGTGCAAAAGGAGCGTGGGACACTAGAAAAATCACCACTTTTCTATCGTATATTCCCAATAATTAAGCAAAATAAACAGATATAAGTACTTTTGGATATGTGAATAATCAATTTGTGAGTTATTCTGTTGTTTTGAGATATAAAAAAAACAGTTTTAAAATCAATAGCCTGCAGAATTACCTCGAAAGTCATAGGACATGTAATTTTCGAGTAAACATTTTATTTGAAAAACACCCATATACATTTTTTTTTTAACAAATCACTGATGAAAGGCTTCTTCAAAATAAATCTTTTTAAAATATTTTGCAAATAAAAAAAACTAAAAAAACACTGATGAAGGGTACTGTGTCCGAAACACGTTTGTATAATAATTATTATTTTTAAATAAAGTTAGTGGTATTTACAAAGTTAAAACATTGTTCAATGAATCCGCAACGCAAAGTTATGGCGAATATTACAACTTTTTTATAACAATTATAAATCATTTGCAATTACCAATTTCCCGGCTAAACTATTTTCGATTAACGTATTGTACACGACTGTCATAAAACTGCGTAAGGCCCTAACTACCTTACAAATGTGTTCGCAGTTCGCTCCCATTTACGATGGCTTGTACGTAAGTTTCATTAAACAATATGTATTTTATGTGAACAGTCTTACATCCTCAAAGTCGCTTTCCCTTAAGAATACAGATTTGTGTTATACTCGTTATATTTTGAGAATAAAAATTACTTATAAATGATATGTTGAAAACAAAAATAACTTGCAGAGAATGCTTACGAAGTTTCATGAATCCTGCTCAAAGTGCAATATAATTATCTTCGTACCAAAAACAAAGTAAATGATATTCTTCAAAGACCCACTGTAATATAATTTTTCAATGTGACGACCCAATTGGACAAATGACTCAGCTTCACTCTCATGACCTCTCCAGAGAAGCAGGGCCAAAGGTATATAAAACTGCAGTTGTGGCGGGTTGCCTGAGAGATGATAGATATGAGAACAAATAACCAGGTGCACATGTATAGAACCTGTGTGCGACCTATCTACATACTATATATGACATTGAGGCGAGGGCGGATACTGCCAAAACCACAAGTATACAAAGGACAACATAAATGAGAAAGCTACGTATATGCTAAGACTGCGTGGTCGTGTAAGGAGCACCACAATCCAAGATGCCTGTGGGGTTCCAGAAGAGTTCAGATGGGAGCGACAACGTGGACAGTACTGGTACCAAAATGTATGAAACCCAATAGATAGCTCTGCATGGAATACCAGGGCGACATTAAAACGATGGAAATATAGCTGGATTTCAGCATCACGGGAGTAGAATACTACAACAATAGACTCTTGAATTTACAGCAAGTTGAATCAGAAGTTTCATTTTCGAATTTAAATAAAAAGGTTTGCACTTCGTATTTTCACAACACTTTATTTTTCTTTTTACATACTCGTACATGTTTCGATTGTGACCCAACGTTTTTCAATGTACAAATTTTTACTTAAAATTTATACATTGAAAAATGTTGGATCACAACCGAAACATGTCTATAGAAAGAAAAATAATATGTTATGAAAATTCAAAGTGCAATTCTATTTCTTCAAATGTGAATCCACAACACAAAGTTACTTACTTCCTATGGCCATACAACTCTTGAAGAGTTTTAGCCTCCTTGATGATTTTTCGCCAAGCTCCTCGATCCTGCGCCTTTTGCTCCCAGCAGTCCGATTTGCCCAACCTAGCCAGATCAGCCAGAACATTGTCCATTAGGCGCTGTCTAGGCCTTCCTAGAGGTCTTACTTCAGTCGGTCTAGACGCGTACAGGGTCTTGATTGCTCTGGTCTCTTCGGCTCGGCATACGTGCCCAATCCATGCTAAGCGACCGGCTCTCACGGTGCTCGTTTTATGGGGCTGCTGGGTCATCGTACGGATCTCTTGGTTGGTCCTGTGCCTCCAAGTTCCCACTGCAACACCGGGTCTGGGTTCCAGGATCATTCTAAGTATTCTATTCTCAAACCCTAAAAGGATAATATAGAATAAAGTGTCATGTTCATTCTATAATATAAGAATTTAAAACTATTGGTAACTGTGAACATAATATTCTTCTTCGCGTGGGCATATTAGGCCTGCCCGACGTTGGAAATCACTTATGTAAAGGCTTTTACTCGTATATCTTAGCCCGGAACCGACTGACAAATGGCGGACTTGTCGCGCTCTTTCCCGAGCATGTGCAAGATTGACTTTATTAATATATAAATATTTTATTGTTTCATTCCTCGGTAAAAGGCTGCGCACTTTTGGTCAAGTCTATTATGAAGGTATGAAAGTTGAGCCCAGCGCATTTCATTATGTAACTCGTATAGTGCTAGTTTCACACGCCACACAATGATTCTATTAAGTTTAATGTGAGTTGTTTTATATTGAGGGGAGCAGGCAGAATCTCGGAATAAGGAGCCGTAGTGAAATAACAGTCGAAACGGCGGATCATTTAAAATAAATGGAAAATATTAATGGTGTTTCTTCTCTTCTCCGTTTCCTTTTACGAGGATATTGTAATCTGGATTATAACTCAACAGAAGTTTGAAAATCTTCTTCTTCTCCTTATTGTAGATCTTACGATCTGTTTATGCAGGATATCAACTATTTTCCTGTGATGAAGACGACCAGCCTTCTCTCCATCTCTTTGGTGGTCGACGTCCCACTGGAGTCTCGTGCATCACGATCTTAGGAACTATTGCTGGGTCCATTCTCTCGATGTGGTCCCTCCAGAATGGTCATATCTGCCTACTCCATCTCACTATGTCTTCAATTATGCAGGATTTGCGAATTTCTTTATTCGGTATCCTATCTCTATGGGTTCTCCCCACAATAAATCGCAATGTTCTCATTTTTGCTACTCTTAGGAGATGTTTGGCTCTGACAGTGTCTGCTCTTGCTTGGATTTCGTTTGAAAATCAAAAGATGAATATGTAAGAGATGGTTTTCTAAAATAAACCTGAATTATCGTGAAACAACACTTAAGATAATTTAGCGTATCGTAGGCATAAATAAATTTCATTTTGTGTTTCCTTGGTTTGCATTTCAATAACCACAAGTTAATCCAACGAAAAAATCTTAACCTTAATCGAAAAAATGTTTCTTTCCGATTTCACATTATACGTAAAAAAATAACATTGTTGGAAAATCGGATTTATACGGTAACTTTGTCATGGAATATTCCTATATAATATAATACGTAAACATTTCTTTTCCCGAAGATGCATGTTTCGGTCACAATGATTATCCGATAAATTATTTAATATTTATTTTGGCAATATAGCAGCTTATCACATAATTAAACCAGACGCTGTTTGGTTATATCCAGTGTTTTTTACGAAATGTTTGATTTATTAATGCGTTATTTAACATATTATAAATAAATGCAAACATCTTAACGTCGTGCCTACCTACACCCTCGTGCCCACGTGCATCTATAATGTTTTTGCTATATAGAATATGGTATATCCTCGTGAAGGTCGTGAAGACAAATACACTTTCATTACGAGGTCATCGCGCAAGGATACTGATAATATTATCGTAATGTGCTCAATATGTATCAATGGTACACTTGTTCATTGTTTTTTTTTTGTTTTTCTTATTAATTTTATGTTTATGTATTGACTTAGTGAACTGCATCAGTACCATTAGGCCGAGCCATAGAGGGCTCCCTCCGCTTACCCGAAGCTGTTATAGGCGCAGCCGCGCCTTTCGTCAGCTTCACTTGTGAACTCCCTAGGCCCGTCCCCCGTCCATGCGGGACTTACGTTAAAAATAATAATAATAATAATAATATATGTATATTTGCAACCAAGGGGGACTCAGACCACATTTAAGCTACGCTACTCTCCCTCGATGTCCCGCCGCACACACAGTAATACAACAGCAAAAGAAAATACACAATTGATACATAAATAACATATGTTAGAGAAAGAATAAAAAAAGAAATAATAAACAGTAGGAGGCACAGGAGGGAGGGAGGAGACAAAATGCAGGATGGGGGAAATAAGGAAATTTATTTAATATGTGGATTAGGGAAGGTAACATAGGAAATGGGTGTAAAGTCAACGGTTTTCCATTATGTGTTCATGTACAAGTATGATCAATACTTTTACTTTCTATGGCCGTGCAACTCTTATAGAGTTTTAGCCACCTTGAAGATTTTATTCCAAGCTCCTCGATCCTGCGCCTTTTGCCCCCAGCAGTTCATTTCGTCCAACCTAGCCAGATCAGTCAGAACATTATCCATTCGGCGTTGCTTAGGCTTTAAACAAAATATTCCTAATAAAATGGAAGAATAAATTCATATCGCACAAGTTTAATCCTTTACTTCCTTTTTAGTTAATATTTACTTTCGCGAATTCTGATATCTAATATGACCTGTTTCAATGCACAAAACATCGCCTTCGTGATTATTTTCATTACCATAAAAATGAAATAACTCGCGCGTGTCCAGGCAAGTTACTTTTTTTAATTTGATAAAAATTTGACACCTTATTATTATTTTACTATTATTATTATTATTTAGTTGAAACTTTCAACATTATTACACCGAATCTATGTAATGAATGGAAAAAAATTATACAAAAATAAATATGCATACAATAAATTGAATAGAAACATTACAATTATACGTATATTAGGGTGTTCACAAATTCGTTATAGTTGCATCTAAAGAGGTCTATCTCAATTGCCACCTTGTATAGAAGACGAATCGCCTTCAATGCAGAAGAGCTTCGAAGCGCATTTATGCGTCAAACAATATGATATGCCCCTTTGCTTTGCTTATAGCTCTGGGAAACGTATATATTTAATTGGCTCGGTATTCCTGAATTATAAATGATTACTCCATGTATTCAGGAAGAAAAAAACTAGCTGTATCATTAGACTAATTAATTTATTATCACAGCATAGACGCTCAGGGGTGTGAACTTTATTTTGGGACAGGTATGCCTTTTGACAAAACCAGAAAACCATTCCAAGATTCATTTCTTCTCATTCCAGCCACATAAGTAGTGATCTGGGTTAATGGATATGAAACACTATAGTTTATATATTATTTTTATCGATTGAATGAATATTAGTTTTATATAATTACATCGAGTTTGCCACAAGGCTGTCAAGTTCATCGCTGCAACGTACCGCCAAAACTTTGTCCATGGATACTGAGCCAAAAATTAAACCGAGAAACCTTCTTTCAAATTGTATAATATCTGGCACACGGTTGTACTACGTATTGAGGTTGTACATAATACCCATATTCACATAGTCTATCAATCGAATTTATGTATTAGATTTGATGTTAACCAGAATAACCCTAAAACAGTAATTTCTTCTTCAGCCTATTTCCGTCTACTCCTGGACAAAGGTTTCCTCCATCTGCTTCCATACCACTCTGTCTTATGTAGACTGCAACCAGGTTACATTGTCGGCTTACATCGTCATTCGCCGTAGTTGCGATCGCCCTGCACATTGCTTTACGATCCATGGTCTCCAAGTCAGCAGTATTCTTGTTCATTGTTCGTCTGAGTCTCTGGCTACGTGACCTACCCATTGTCATTTTAGAGTTGCTACACGGTGGATGATGTCAGAAACCTTTGTTTTTTCTCTCACCGTTTCGTTTCTGACTCTGTCTCTTATGCTTACATACCTCTTTGGGTCACTCGTAGTTTCCCGGCACTTTGTTTGTATAACGTGACAGTTTCACGGACATAAGTAGCAATAGGTAGCACACACGGTTCATGTACTTTTCTCTTCAGGTTAATGGATAAGTTTTTTTTAAAATTATTATTGTAAATTATTTTTCCGAGAGCTGCCTTATCTAGTGCAATTATTGTATTGAGCTCAGCATTCTAGTTTTCTCGGCCAGTTTTAATATTGCGTCACAGGTAGGAGTATTCCTAGACATTATTGATTCTGATCCCATCAACTCTGATTTGAAACGCTTCTGTGCGCATCACTTGGTCTTTCTCAGGTTCATGCGCATAGCCACAGAAAGTAACTTTGTATATTTAAATTTTAGGATACAATACATCACATCAGTACAAAACATAGTCTAATCCGCAAACATCATACAAGGTGTCGCAAAAGAAAAATTATATTAAATAGATCGATTTAAAAAAAAGTAAGGCATTCATCGAAAAAATGTTATTAATTATTAAAATTCAATATTCGGGAATATATTTGGGAATTTATTTCTTAAAAATAATATCGTCCAAATATAAACCCTCGCGTTCGCGGCACTCATTTAGTCGAACAGTAAAATTTCTTATGACGGCTCGGCAGGTAGACTCCATGATGGCAGCCATTTCGTAACGAATATTTTTTTTCAAATACGCCAGGAAAGTCGGTTTATTGGTGTAAACATTAGATTTAAGATAACCCCACAGTTAAAGTCCATATGGGTTAAATCAGGACTGCGTGGAGGCCAATTTAAGTCACCTTACCTGAAGATCGATTTGCCAGGGAAAATATCACTAACTAATGGCATAGACGTATTGGACTTGAATGACGTTGCTCCGGCCTGTTGGAACCATGTTCTTTAGTTATAGCCAGAAAAGGTCGTCTATCATGTCCACATAACGCTTTGAATTCAATAACTTCGTCTCTATTGAGATACAATTAAATCATGAATTGATAACCCGCAATGGGTGAAATCCAGTATTCGTATGCAAGTATATGTATACATTAAAAAAATATTGTTAACATATCTGGTCCAAGTTTGGCATATAGATAGGAGTGACATCTCCAGACGGCTTCTAACAATGCGCTAATGGCGGGGTAGCCTTTCACATTGTGTTAAAAATATGTTCTGTTTAATGCTTAATAAACATAAATCTTCATAGATGACGTTAGTATGTAGATTATATAGAGTGATCTTAGAGATTAACATATATAATCAAATCTTCATAGATGGCGCATTGAAACTGATATGTGAATTCTGGTGTTGGACTTTAACATATATACAACTTCCAAAAAATTGTCAGACATGGTCATAAGAAAGGTGGAATGGGGAATGTTGTAATTACATTAAGCGTGCGCTTAACCCAACCAATGACAGGTCATAAGTCCTGTAAACACCTTGATCAACCATATTCAGTTTCCAATTTGCATCTTCGTCTCTATTGAGATACAATCAAACATAATATTTATTTTGAAACACCTTGTATTATAACGGCTTATAAGATGGATACATTTCTTTATTGTGTGTATTTGTCCTGTATATTTATACCTATCTCAAATAAAATGGGTTGACTTGTAAGCCTCCTAAACCAGGCCGCGGCTTCACTAGCCTAGTTAGCGTTATGAACGTAAATATTACGTAGTTTTGCTCGCATTAATCTTCTCAATCTCTGAGAAAAATTATTATCATCTCTGTTTTCAGGCCATTTCCTACTAAGAGGATTCCCTCCCAAGGCTTCGATAATGTGTCTCTCGGTAACACTGCCTCAGAAAATACTTTCATATAATTTGAAATGATGTCTTTCTTTTATTGCGATGACTTAGTGTGTATTATTACTCAAAAACTTTAATAGAAAAATAAGAAATCACGACAGTTCACTTTTGCGTGAATTGTGAAAATCTGGAACAAGTGGATGGTTTGTAAATTTAGGTAGTATGTTTTCAAAGATTGGACGAGTGGAGAGGGATATCGAAAGAAGGGTTGGAGCAGGCAACAAAGTGAACGGTGCGCTTAAAGTTGTCATCACAAACAAAAGCCTATCCAAAAAGCTAAAATGGCAGTGCACAATGGTGTTCTTGTACCGACCCCTATGTATGGCACTGGCAAAATAAGAATGAATATAGAATAAATTCAGTAGAAATGAGATCTCTTGAATGATCAGACGAATGTGTGGAAAAACTGTGTATGATAGTGTCATGTGAATGCGGTGCGAATGAAAGTGTTATGAACAAAATAATTAAAACATCAAGATTGTTTGGACACATGAAATAATATATGAAGAAAAATGGTAAAAAAGTATATGTTAACGATGTAAATAGTACTTGAAATAAAAGAAAACGTGATACGATCAAATAAATCAAATATTGAATGTCGGCCACGTGAGGAGTCAACGTACGGATGTTGAGGAAGCGAAAAAGATATGTCGGGAAATAAAAGTGTGGCAATCCATTCTTTCTGCCTACCCCTTTGGGGAGACGGCGTGATGCTTAATTAGTTAGTTAGTTTATAATCTAATATTCTTGTTCCTTTCCTACCTTAGGTTGGACAATATCATATTTAATACGAATGAAAACGTCAGTTTTCTAGAATTTTTATTATATTTTATGGGAATGCATATTTCGCCCTTCTAAGGAATTATTAAATGTTCATTTGAAAAAAAACATTTGATAATGCCTGAGAAGGGGAAACATGTCATTTCTATAAAATATAATAAAACTTCTAGAAAACTGACGTTGTTTTCATTCGTATTAATTATGTAATATGAAGTTTTACATCATTGTTCAAGAAACAATGAATAATATCATAATTATTTTTACATTTGATACAGCACCCCTTATCAGGGATGTTGTGTTGCAACTGAACCATCCTCTAAGGTTTTCTAGACTGATCGACAAAGGTGTCAAGTGTCAAAATAGTCAAAATTGAGTTGTTGATTCCAATTGGTGTATAACATAATGGGTCAATAATTTAGCAAAATTACCAAGTGATTTAATAATGTAGTAATAACTTCACCTCAATGATGCCACTAGTGCTACATGACGCATGTTACAATAAACAGTTTTTTTATGTTTAAACCACTTAGCTCATTTGTAATAACCAGCCTTTAATTATCCAATGTAATATTGTAATACTAATATAAAAGTAATTTATATTATTTATATAAATGCAGTAAAAATGAGATCTCTTAGACGAATATGTGTTACTCTGTGTATGATAGAGTGTCGAATAAAAATATAAGAATTGAATGCGGTGCGAATGATAGTGTTATGAACAAAATAATGAAAATATCATTAAGATGGTTTGGACATATGGAAAGATTGGTAAAAAAAATATATGTTAACGATGTAAATGGAACCAGAAATAGAAGAAGACCGAGGAAAACGTGGCATGATCAAATAAATCAAATATTGAATATCGGCCACGTGAGGAGTCGGACAGAAATCGACGCGCGTGACACGATGTATGAATGTTGAGGAAGTAAGAGAAATATGTCAGGAAAGAAAGGTGTGGCAGTCCATTCTTTCTGCCTACCCCTTCGGGGAGACGGCGTGATGGTTAGTTAGTTAGTAATTTATATTATTATTATTTTTTGTCCATCTCTTTTATGTGTCATAATTAAGATAGGATTTGAATATCGAGCCCCATTTTTTTTGTTGAATTAGTTTATATTATGTTAAATGAAAAGCGACTATCTCATATTAAGTTTTTTTAGATGTGGCAGTCAACTGTCAGAATTTAACATAAATTAACCACTGAGCGGAAATAGTGTTTTAATTATTTGATACGAAAGTATCTAATACTCCATTTTCCGTTGAAGGTTGCGGTAATATTATTCATATTGTTAACACATTTTTATCATTATAAAATCAATATTGTGAAACTAACCAACAGTATCCCGCCATAAACGAATAATTTCTTGCCGGTTAGACTCCCACCCGCAGCTCTCTGTCAATCAGTTTATTTTCTCAACATACATACTACTTACAACATGCAGCAGCAAGACTCATTAAAGGCATTCCAAAAAAGTCCCATATAACACAACATCTCAAAGAACTTCACTGGCTTAAAAGTCCAGAAAGAATCCAGTATAAACTCTGCTGGACAGTCTTCAAAGCGTTGCATGGAATGGCACCAAGTTATATATCTGAACTCTGTATAACGGACATCCTAAATACAAGGAAATCCACACTTCGCTCGGCGAACTCCTCGGCAATAGGAAGATTAGTTGAGCCGAAGCGTTGCCCCAGTACAAATTTCGGGGATCGAGCGTTCGCGGTAGCCGGTCCATCAGCTTGGAACAATCTCCCTTCACACCTCAGATGCATAAATGATCCGACAGATTTCAGATCTAAACTGAAAACCCATCTTTTTCATATTTCATACCCAATTTAAAATTTATACTTTGTTCCACTATACTTTTTAACCGATCGCGAAAATTTAGATTTTTAGATTTAAAATACGTCTTAATGCGCCCTTGAGGTAATTACATCACAAAAACGGCGCTATAAAAGTTAGCATATTATTATTATTATTATTATTGTTATTATTATTATTATTATTATTATTATTATTATTATTATTATTATTATTATTATTATTATTACTTACTTCCTATGGCCATACAACTCTTGAAGAGTTTTAGCCTCCTTGATGATTTTTCGCCAAGCTCCTCGATCCTGCGCCTTTTGCTCCCAGCAGTCGATTCGCACAACCTAGCCAGGTCAGCCAGAACATTGTCCATTTGGCGCTGTCTAGACCTTCCTAGAGGTCTTACTCCAGGCGGTCTAGACGCGTACAGGGTCTTGATTGCTCTGGTCTCTTCGGCTCGCCATACGTTCCCAATCTATGCTAGGCGACCGGCTCTCACGTTGCTCGTTATAAGGAGCTGCTGGGTCATCGTACGGATCTCTTGGTTGGTCCTATGCCTCCAAATTCCCGCTGCAACACCGGGTCTGGGTCTCTAAGCTCAACATACATGACTACCAAAATATGTTAACTAAGGCATTTATTCTTCTTCTTTCTTATTTTTGTCCTGTCACACCACCGTGGTGCATAGGGTCTCAAAGAACCTTCTCCGCCCGACTCTATCGCATACCTGATGCCTAACATCATCCCAAGTGAGGCCTGCTGCCTTAACCTCGTCCTGCAGGGTTCTTCTCCAGGTGGCTCTAGGTCTACCTCGCTTTCTCTTTCCCCCCCATAGGGGACCAGTCTAGTGCACCCTGAGCGATGCAGGCTGGGTATTATTTATTAAAGACGTCGATTTCCGATGAAACCGCGTTCACCAGACTAATTGCTCTTCCCACCTGAAGTAGGTTGATTCTGGTGGCCGGTAGGTAAAACAAACTATGCTCTCGCTATCGGAGATATCTATCAGAACAATATGCGTTCACGAAGGGACGTTTTACGAAAACTAATCTCGTGGTATTCACAGATAACATTACAAGGGCCTTGGACAATGGTCACCAAGTTGACTGCTTATATAATGATTTCTCAAAGGCCTTTGATACTGTGAACCACGACATTCTTATCGCAAAGCTACCTCAAATCAGTTTGAACTATGATGTAGTTGGATTATTGAAGGGATTATAATAATTTTCCTTGAATAATGTATGCTACTACGAGTACCGTAGTAGTACATTGGACGCTCCGAGCATTTCTTTCCGGAGGGATTGGACGCTCCGATTTAAACCCTATCCTTTTTAGTCAGCCATTCTACACTTGTGATATCTGGGTCATTAATTTTCTCTTTTTTTCGTGTATAATCCCAAAACGATAATAATATTTCAAATGTAAAGCGGATGAATGCTTGATAAATAAAATCAAGAAAGGGTCACTAAGATGGCTTGGGAATATGGAACGAATGTATGAATGGTTAAAAAGATATATACAAGTCGTGTGAATGGAAAAAGAAGTCGAGGAAGGCCAAGGAAGACAAGGCATGACCAAATTAATCAATTACTGAATGGCGGCCATGTTCGAAGTAGGAACAATCGACGAGCGTTCATGTCACGATGTGTGAATGTAGAAGAGGCGCGAGAGTTTTGTCGGGATAGAACAATATGACGATCCATCCTCTCCGCCTACTCCTCCGGGGAAACGGCGTGATGGTTAGTTAGGATTTGAAATAACGTTGTACGCTGTTGTTATTGGGGAGATTCGATCACTCTGACTCCTCACATGGCAGATATTTCAATATTTGATCGTGCCACGTTTTCCTCGGTCTTCCTCTATTTCTGGTTCCATTTACATCGTTAACATATATTTTTTTTTACCATTGTTTCTTCGTTTATTCTTTCCATACGTCCAAACCATCTTAACCTCTTTATAAATATAAACGATGTGTATGTGGGTAACTTGACAATAAAGAGTTAATTAAAGATTGTGATGTTCAGATCTGTTTGTACCCGCATACAACTATTTTACGTCTTGTAGGAGACAACACTCGCACACAGCCCAAACAATTAGTGCTGATTATAGCTCTAGAGAATAGAGTGGGAAAATGAGTTGCTTTTTGTTTTCATACTAAAAACGCAATTAAATCGAGTATTCGGATTATGATTACGAGGAATTGAGCAATCGGAAGTTGGGTAATCATTAGCTTGGCGTGGAGTAAGACTTCTAACTCAAATTACTATATGTTACAAGTAAACAAAGAACAATGCGTGTATTTCAAAATATCCCAGCATTTAAAATAGTTCGTTTCAGTTTTAAGATTTAAACAAATGGCGATGTCGAATATGCTGATATCCATCTTCAATGGCGCGTAAAGCCGCGGATCGGAGCTGACGTGCGAATCAGAGCTGACGCGAGGATCAGAGCTGACTCGCGGATTAGAGCTCACTCGCGGATTAGAGCTGACGATCAAAATGCGTCAAGTCTCTAGTCTGCATAATTCATAGTGTGGTAATCAGACGCAGCTCCATCCACGTTTCTCGGTCTGGCTTATACTTCTGTCCGACTATTGTACACTTAATATTCTTCATTAAAACATAATCTTCCCATTTTATGCACATGTACTACGCTGATATTTCATACACTTCATAGTACTTATGTACGAGTATTAACGCTATCTCCGTGTACCATCCACTTCAACTCACCCATATACTCGTACATATAACATAGTATGTGTGTCTAATAATATGGAAATAACAAGGTGAGTTAATATTGAAAAAACTAGACTCAAGAATTTTAATTCTTCTCTGGCACACTTTTTTAAGTAAATATTTTTCAGAAAGGAAAATAATAATAATATTATTATAATAATAAAAAGCTAAGAAAATAATATTGATTAAATATTTTTACAGTTAATAATGTTGAAGTATCATATTGTTTCGGCCAAAACAATGAACTATTAAATTATTATGCGATAGAAATTCATTTAACAATGTGCTTTAAGTCGAAACTAGTCCTGAAAATGTTAATAATTTGGTAGAATCATAAACAAAAGTGTTTTGTTGTTTAAATATATATATTCATGAAAAGTGTGTATTTCCCCTATTAACAAATTACATCTGAAACAATCAACCAATGAGAACTATTGTAGAACAATGTTTTTTTCTTTGTAAACAACACTTACTTTAAATTAATAAAAATAAAAATTAAAATATAAACATATTTCGAACAAAGAGGTGTTGTTGTTTTTGTATATATAAAATACATATTTCATTACTGTGGTCAGTTTTGACAGATATTAAAATGTTTGTAATTTAATTTTTAATAAAGTTAGTGGTGTTTACAAATAAATATTTAAAAAAAATTCAATGAATCCGCAACACTCGCTGTCGCTCGCAGCTCTGAGGATAGAAGGACAAAACCCCTGCTTTGCTCGTGTCCTAGAACTGTTGCCCGAAACCCAAGACGCCCCCAACTTCGATGGAGGGACGGCATTTAAGAGATAGCCAGTACGACGTGGATACGTGTTGCCCAGCATAGACAGACATGGAAGCAGATGGCTAATGAGGATAATGTTCGTATTACGGATTGGGGCAATTCACTTCAATCTGGAAAAACGATATATCACGAGTTTTGTTAAATAAATAAGACTGTTGGATACTGTGAATAAGTTTACACGAGTTTGTTTCTGGTGGTGACTGTAGTGATTACCGAGTTGCTAGAATATACAGTTAGTTCTCATTGTTCAACAATATACAAGTATTTTATGTGTGTAACGTGTATGACATTGAACCCGCTGGTTTCCTATCTAACTGTAACTAATGCGTTTTAATGTATTTTCTGTCATTGTTCAAAATCAATTTCGATGTTTCACCTGCAAGTTTTTGTTCATGTACCTGGCTGGCGCATTATTTATCAAATAATTCAATAAGTTATTATTATTTAACAATATACTCTGTTCGACCCGAGATTATTAGTGTTCACAAAATTGCTTTAGCTGCATCTAAGATATAGCTGCCATTCGGATACCTTGTATTTCACATTATTTGTGTTTTAAGTCCTACAATTCTATAAGCTGAAATCGATACAACGCCATACGCGATAACCGGTGTTATGACTAATGAAATCGTGAAGACACTTTATGTTTTGATTTACCGTAAACCACTAAAGAAACACGATTTTCTTTTTAATATAAACACATTTGCTAGGTATGTACGCGTCATATGTATGGAGGTGAAGCATACAACTGGAAAATGAAAGATAAAAATAAAATTAATTCGCAAATAATAATATATCTCAGATAAGTCAAATCAGATAAGTGTGGTAAAACATTGAATGATAGAATAAATTATATCCGATACGAGAATGGAACGAGGAGCGGTAAAACGTTATATGTGGAAAAGAATAAAATAATCATAACGATGGTTTTAACACAAAGCCATGAATGAACAAATAATAACTGTACTATAATCTTATGAATGGAACAAGATATCGAGAACCCAGACGTTTCTAAGGCATTTAGAAACGTCGAAATGAGCAAGTTAAACTTCAGAAAAGTTTATAAAAGTCTAGAGAAATATGTCAAGGTTAGGAGAGTGTGACTGTTTCTTCTCTCTGCCTACATCCTAACTTTTTTTTGTTCCTGAAGCCGGGTCGGGCTTCTGGATGCTTGAGCCAGGTCCTCTTCGGTGCAGGTGACTGGGAAGCTCGAGTACTGCATCATAAGCAGCATAAATTGCTGCAGATACTTCTTCCCTTCGCCACGAAGAATCACACATCTTGCCATGTGTATACGCGGTCAGTTATGGTACGGCCACACCGGAGTGCCAGAGAAAAATCGAAGATGAACATCTGGCGAACCAACGTATGGCGTACTATTGGACCGGTCACACTATATGCTTCGCGCCACAGTGCGTGATCACAAGCCACCTGTGTCTTGACTCCTACTCTGGCACTCCGGTGTGGCCGTACCCTTAAGGGTCTTCCCAGTACTCTGTAGCAGCTTTGTCCGGCTAGTAAAGCCTCCTTCGGTTCCAAGTGAAAAACGGCGAGACGGTTAGCTATTTACGAGAAGTATACACTTATTATTTTACAAGTTTCTTGTCAGACTTGATTAACGTAAAAGAAACATGGATAAATAATATTCTTCTCCGGTCTCAATCTAAAGATTGATTTGCAGCAAGGCGATGCATTTTGTCTTCCACTCCGCTCGGTCCTCGGCAACTCTCTTCAACTCCGCATAGGAGGTGCAGCCCATATCTTGGCAAATCTGGTCTAGGTACTCCTGGCGAGGTCGTCCTCTGCCAATCGATCCTTCGACCATTCCCTCCAATATACCATGCAGGAAGTATTCGTGTCACAACACATGACCAATTCATCTCGCGCGCCTCTCCGCTATGGTGTTCAATATGTGGCTGTTCTCTTCAACTTAATCATATTAGATTATATGAAATGTCTTTAATGAATCATTCATATTATTGTTGTGTAGTCTTATCTTATCGATTCACGTGTTTACGGCTTCGCCACGTAAGTGCGTGCACGTTATAATCCCAATGCAATACAATTAGTCTACGAGTGTGACATGTTTGTATTTACGTCGACATTTCAACCAGCGCATTCGTGACTGCGTTCAATAAGTATTCTCAGATCAAAGAACGTCAATTCACTGTTTAATACACCGTGCAATGTAATATCATGTAATTAATGATACACATATGTTAGAATAAAGGCAACAATTAGAATTCTGTAATCTTGGTTTTTATTTAATCAATAACATCATATATCTATTTATTTTTATCATATATCTATTTATTTTTATCATATATCTATTTATATTACTTTCATCACAGGGAGAATATTTACTAACTAACTAACCAACTAACCATCACGTCGTCTACCTGGAGGGGTAGACAGAAAGAATGGACCACCATAACGTTATTTCCCGACATTTTTTCTCGCTTCATACATCATGTTATACACGCACGTCGATTTATCCGAGTTTTCTCGTGACCTACATTTAATATTTGATTGATTTTATCGTGCCACGTTTTCCTTGGTCTTTCTCTATTTCTTGGTCCATTTACTTTGATGAAACTTTCATTATTTACTGTATTTCCTTTTTATCTATTTATAAACCCTCGTTGATTGTAAAAATATAATAAAGAGAGTGCTTTCATACAAATCAGATTTTCGGAGAGAATATTATAGTTTAAGCTTAATTAAGAATACTATACTATATAATTCGGTCCCGGGTTTGATTCCCGGCGATGGCAGTGTGATTGTCACACTGTCTTTGGTCTGGTGAAGAATTCACGTCACTATAAAATGGCGATAGATTAGCTACTTATCACATGTTACGAGAATCGATATGATATCTATACCTTTTACATCGATTTGGCTCGCGCTGTAATAATGTAAAGAGCGATTAAACAAAATAATAATAATAATATATTTAGTCAACATCGTGTTGTTGCTGAAAGGACGAACGAAAATATACCCTTTTCTTGTCGTTGCCAGCATAATTGTACCTAAATAAATAAACAAAGACTGTGATCGTTAAGAAATTTGTGATTGAAATTGATTGCTATTTTATTGAAACGTGTGACATCCTAGCTTGTGAGGTGTTAGCCCGCTCGCGTCCTAATTTTCATAAAGTGTCGCTTACTCGTACTATCAAAAGTTGTGTTGCCTGTATTTTGTGCCAGTTTGGATTTGAATATTTGCCAATAATTCTTATTGTGAACTTGTACAATACATTTTATATAATGTTTCACCCTTCCAATAATTGTTTTGTGATTTTCACTACATGGCAACACCGTTGTTTTAATGCATCTTGTGCTTGTGGCGAATGTAGTACAAATTTAAGAACCCCCGTTGATCTGAACCCCGCTACGACGCGACTTTACGATCTGGAAGCGAAAAATGATTTAATAAGCCTGTTCGAAGGCGCTCCGGAAATTTGAAATATACCTACCTAAGTATAAACTATTATGTCGTCGATAAATATGAATAAATCCAAGCTAATGATTTTCGAAAAAGAAAAATTCATGACAGTCTGCAAAATTATGGTGAATGGTGAAAATCTGGAACAAGAATATGAGTTTGTATATTTTGGTAGTATGTTTACAAAAGATGGAGAGGCATATTGAAAGAAGGGTTGAAAGTGGAGAGGGATTTTGAAAGAAGGGTTGGTGCCGGCAGCAAAATGAATGTTGCAGCTAAAGTTGTCATTGCTATCCAAAAAAGCTAAAATGGTTCTTGTACCGATCTTTATTTATGGAAGAGAGGCATGGAATTTGCAAAAGAAGGATGAAAGTAGAATAAATGCAGTAGAAATGAGATCTCTTAGATGAGTTTGTGGAAAAACTGTGTATGATTAAGTGTCGAATGAAAATGCAAGAAGTGAATGCAGTGCGAATGAAAGTGTTATGAACAAAATAATGAAAGGAACATTAAGATGTGAAGATGTAAGATGACGTTGTCATTGGTCTGGTGTAGAATTCACGTTACAATAAAATGGCGATAGATTAGTTATTCACATGTCATGAGAATCAATATAATAACTAAATCAAATTATATACTGTAATTGGGTTCAAACGACCTGTTGTATACAAATGAATTTCCTTCTTCCCCCATCTCACATTTAAGTTCCTCCCTCCTGTGCCTCCTGCTGAGCAATTTTTTTCTATCTGTAACATGCTATCTATTGTATCTATCATTGTCTTTTATTTTCTTTTATTATTACAAATGTATGTAGGTATATATTTTTTTTTAACGTAAGTCCCGCATGGGCGGGGGACAGGCCAAGGGAGTGCATGAGCGAAGATGACGAAAAGCGCCGCTGCGCCTATAACCGCTTTGGGTATGCGGAGGGAGCCCGCTTTGGCTCGGCCATATCATATGATGTAGTTATTACTAAACCAAAGCATCAAATATTTGATATAATTTGTATAATATTATCCTTCTCTTATTTCTTTAGCAAAATCTCATGGGTCGGCACATCCTTTTGGACGAATACCGAATATTTTGTTCTCGGAAATTTTTTCCCTCGAGTCGCTAGACCGCAGTACTCTGCTCATCGGCTTTATTCTGTATGTGGTCACGATGCCGTTTGTTCATATGATAAACCACGCGGGATTAATATCCTATGTCATTTCAGTTTTTGGGGCAAAATTGAGTTGATTTAGGACAAAATAAGTTGAAAACTTTTTTTTTCAAGATCATGCACTCCGCTTCACTATGGCACACACGTTGGGAGCAACATCAAATGGGTTTAAAAAATAATGTTATAATTTCCAATTTCATTGCAGAAGTTTACCGTAAATAATGAAAATAAAAAAAATATATCTTCTTTGGGAATTAATTAAACATTGTTTAGACCACTTTTTTAACCTTTTGCACTCTGGCCATTTTTTCTCAGGACTGACCAGCTACTCTGAAGTTTTTTTTTTACGTATTTTTAAAATAAAAAATTAAAATTAGTTAAACAAGTGATAAACTTCCACGTGCTTGGATTAAGTACACGATTTAATGGAAAACAAAACGTATATTTTTAATTAAAAATAATAAAATTGTTCTGCTATTTTTGGGACAACCTGTTCGATAATTCGTATGACCATTAAATTTTTGGTAAATTTCTCAAAATATGCTTGCTAAATCACACGTAAAGTAACAGAAAATAATTAGTGACGCTTCAATATATTTTATTTTGATAATTTATTATATTGCATATCAATAATTGTGTATTATATAGGTAATATATACTAATATTTAGATGTAAATTCTTGAAGAAGTTGCTTTCTAATAATCTTGTACAGCGTAGCAACAGATTAACGCCTTCGTCTAAAGGGTCTCGGCTGACTAACGACTACCTGGAATTGTAAACATTTAATTGGCTAGAGCCTTAAAGATAGTATGTCGTTTATTGTTTTGCATTGGTTAGTTTATTGACAAATTCGTCCCTCGGTCAGGAAACAAAAGCAAGAACAGCCCACAAGTCATAAAATATGCTTTGCAAACATAATGCTTTGCAAACATTCTACACGGTATTTAAAAAATTTAGTCTTGTTACAAGTGTAGGACAACAACTTACTGTCCCCATAATATTAATAAAAAAATTAACTAACCGGAAAGAAATGTAAGGTAGATGACTGCATCATGAATAAAATTAAAAAAGGATCCCTGAGATGGTTTGGACATATGGAACGAATGGATGAGAGTAGAAGGGTTAAAAAGTTGTACACAAGCAGCGTGAGTAGGAAAAGAAGCCGAGGACGATCGAGGAACTTTTCTAGCGTTATTTTTTCTTATTTTCGCATTTGCAAATTTAATTGTTTCATCGACGAATTTACTAATGAGTATATTTTAAAAAAAAATAGCGTAAAGTAATCGATAGGCTCCGAACAGTTTGTGGGGGTATTCGGTCCAACTGCTCTATTTCCAATAGAACATTTTATTTGTCTTTCTGATGTAATACTAGACATTAAATGCTAACTTTTTCTGAATTAGAAAATCCCACTGACGTAGGATTGATGGATGTTGAAGGTTGTTGCGGAATCAGTTCTTCAATATTTTCATCATCACTGTCTTCGCTTCAATATATAAATCTCATTTTTTGGTCGGTATAATATCACTTCCACTATCGGCAACACTTGAATTATCACCGACGTCCATGTCCACAAAAAAATCACTTTTATCGCTGTCATTGCAATTAAAATTATCAAATGTAAAAAGGTCCTCATCACCACTGTTATCGATAAAATCACATTCGTTATTATTACTGAACTTTGAAGTAAAATTTTCGTTGTTTTCCATTGCAGTTAGTTCACTATAATTATAAATACGAAAATTACTATTTCTATTATTGTCAACTACTGAGCGAAATATCGCAAAATTAAGTAAGATAATCAAAAGAAAAAATATCTAGTCACAAAATGTAGAAGTAGCCTCGGAGAACCGTCACAAGTGCAGGACAACAACTAACTGTCCCAATAATATTAATAAAAAAATTAACTAACCGGCAATTTAAATAAAGAATGTTGGTTTACCCAGCATATTGTGTTGATTCTGACTGTGCCAATAATAATAAAATATGTAATTTATTCTATCAGCTAAAATGGTGAGTTCCAAGAAAAAATCGAACTTTCCGGCAATTTAAATAAAGAATGTTGGTTACCCAGCACATTGCGTATTTATTTGAAATACGTTTTCGTAAAACATATTGGATTGAGAACTGTGGATTTATGTTAACTAAATATACAATATAAGAAAATTTATATATCACACATTATTGTGTTTTCGTA
This sequence comes from Lepidostoma basale, assembly GCA_022606425.2. Classification (NCBI taxonomy): domain Eukaryota; kingdom Metazoa; phylum Arthropoda; class Insecta; order Trichoptera; family Lepidostomatidae; genus Lepidostoma; species Lepidostoma basale. The sequence continues at coordinate 752,182 of JAHDVF020001346.1, forward strand.
TTTACAATGAACTTCTATGAAGAAATTTTAATTGACAACATTAATATATGACATTTTAGTTAAAATGCCTGGGAAATATTCAAGACAAGAAAAGGGCTAGTTTGGTTCTGCATGGTGGTTAGGTAGTTATTTAGAAATGTGTACATTGCTTTTTCTATTACTTTCAATATCGCAAAATTAAGAAATATAATAATTCCACAAAACTATAAAAAATAGTCACAACAAGTGGGTGTGGCCTTGCAGAAACCCTCATAAATGCAGGGTAACGACAGACCGTCCCAAAAAACATTACTGTATGACAAATGTTTAATCAGCTAAAATGATGCATCTTTTTTTAACGATTATATCCATTTAATGGTAAATTTAAACAAAGAAATGTTAGTATATCCAAAATCTTATGTTGTTTTAGTGTATTTGTGGCAAAAAAAAAATATATATATATATTTGCGTACTAGAGAAATCGTCGAGTAAACTTATACCCGCGCTCGGCCACAACGTGTGGCCCACAGAGCTGCCAGCTAGAACTCTGTGGGCCACAATGTCTGGCCCACAGAGTTGTAAGGGTTAATAAAAGGAGAAAGGACTTTTACTCCTTTCTCCTTAAATACTTTGTCTACATTTAATCTCCCAAGCTCCCATTCCCAACCAAATGCAAATTAATCATTTATTTATTAATTTTTATATAAATTCTTTCTTTTCAAATGTATATCTTTTCTAAATTATATTATCATCATGTATTATTATTATTTAATGTTATTTATTATTTTACTGTTAAAAAATAATTAGTACCTACTTATAACAAATAGCCCAACTTAAATTTTAATTTTTAATTTTTGTATCGAATTTTAAATGCGTTTTTTTTAAGTCTTCCTTTGTTTTGTTTTTGTTATATTTTTTACACCTGAAGATGGAGGAGGTATCCTCTGAAATATGTCGTGTATTTTAATATTTTTTTATTAAAAAAGTGGTCTAAACAATGTTTAATTAATTCCCAAAGTAGATTACTATGGAATTCTACAGTGTTAATGCCTTAACTTTCAATAAGTTTAAAAAAATATATACCTATGTATATATATATATAATTTCTTTTCAAGTTTGTGGTTTCGATCGGTTTCAACGATTTAGATCAAAATTTGACGAAACCGGTCGAAGCGACAAACGTCAGTGGCATACTAATACATACTCGTATGGTATAAAATTTTAATTAATAAAAATAAATTATCTATAATATTTTCATTATTTATAATCTTTTTATTTTATTAATATTTTTAATTTTGTATCATTTTCAACGTCTTTATAGAATTTCATAATAGAATCATAATAAGACCGATAAATGAACCCTCCGTGTATCTGCTTAAATAAATTTAAACTCGATTTTTCTTCTCCTTTTAGACCTGTGGTCTGTTCCTATAGTAAGGCAGGCCTCTCTTGGGAAATTAGCTCCCAGCTATCACCGCATTTCTTTTGGTTGTTTTCCGGGGGTAGCCAACGGGATGCATCACAACGTGTGGGGTTTTGGAGTGATCCATCCTCTGAACCTGCGCATTCCAGTATCTTCTGTGTCGTCTACCCCGTGCCGTGTTCTTTACTCTATCTCGAAGAGTCTTGCCTGCTATTGTCCTCAGCGTCCACATCTTTGCCAACCGCACGTTCATCCCGCACTTCGTTCTTGTGGTATCTGCTTTGGTCTAAATGCCAAATGCCAATTACCTTACTCAATGTTTGTATATTTAAACCTTACTGTCTTCTTAACCTTACTTCTCATATATATTTTTTCCGTATAATCTCTTTGAGACAACCTGATACCATCTATCTTTTAAAAATATATGTAATATTTAAAAAAAAAAAAAAATTCGAGAATTTTTTTATGGGCAATCAATTTTTAAATAATGCTTATTAACTCGATAAATATCATATTTTAGAATTACACATTAAATATAATTAAAAGGATTAGAACTACGATAGTCGGAATGCTTAATTGGTAAAAAGCACTGCGTCCGGATAACGAAGGTCGCTTGTTCGTGTCCCATTAACGTGAAATACGGTTGTATTTAAAATATTATAAACTAGGTTAATTTTTTATTGGAATTGCATTGTACTGTTCTAAGTATTAAAATATTTAAGCTCAAATTTGAGCCTTAATACAATTAACATGTTTATAATACAGTACGGAAAAGTTCAGAAATATGAAAAAAAAAAAGTTATTACAAAACCGTATTAAAAAAATTATACATTTGTTCCATATAATGTATTTTGGATAATAAAATAGACATATCATATATGAGTTCACCGGTTTCTATCAAATACTGTCACCTACAGGTCAAGTTGTTTTTTCCAAATATCACAATAGCAAATGGGACGTCGTTTTTAACTCTTTGTATTTTAACACCTCTTACAAAGAACTGAATTATTTAGTGGGGATCTTTTCGACAATTTCGCACAAGCCCACACTTTTTATCTTCGTGCCCATCGTCTAATAAATATTAACATCTCGCTGTTTGCGTCTCTGTCGCCGGGTTGCTCTAAGACAGGTTACCGTGAATAGGCCTAACCCAATAATCGTGTAATGTTAAGAATCTTCCGTGCACATATTAAAGAAATAAATCAAATCAAATCAGTTTATTTACTCAAAAGACATTACAAACAGCATAAATGTTTAAGGCATCAATTGAGTACAGGTAAAATATTATATAAAAAAAAACATAATACCATGAAGGCATTCGATTCCAAGTGTAACCTTTCTTAATTTGCATCGCAGTGCTGATGATTTTGTAAAATTGTCATCGAGAAATACTGCATACATACCGGAAGAAATAATGCAATTGAAAGTAGGTGATTTATACGTATACGAACAAGAAATAGAGGAAAATGTTACACGATATTTTTTTTTATTTTTTTTTTATTTACTTGAAATAGTACGCATGTACACAAGACATGTTCTAATAAAAAAACAATTAAATATTCAATTATAATAATCCACATACACATCAATATAAGGTTACATTTTGTTTACATATTTATTTAATTCTATTCTCATTTTTTTATACTCTGCGCACTTTTGACATCCTCCGGTTTATCTTCATAAATTTTAAATGCTTTATGCATAAGGGGATTCTGAGATTTGGTTTTTTTTTCTGAATAGTTTATTTTTCTTAAAGCATATTTTTCTTTCTTGTTTCATATTAATGTTCATGTTAGTTACTTTTTATCTCCCTTAAAAATTCTTGGGAGGTGTGCCCATTAACAATTTTGTGTAATAGTAATAAAACGTTGTACGTAATTATTTTTTTAAATGACATAATTTTTAGCTCTTTCAGCATCACTTTAATTTCTTAAAATTATTCTCATTGCTTTATTCTGGAGAATGGTTTTCTTAGCATATCTTCTTCATTTGCTAAAAGTAATATGCTATATCAAATCAAACAGATATTAAATGTCGGTCACGAGGAGTCGGAGAAATCGACGTGGATACATGAAGTTAGTTACACAGCCTTAAGAGGACGTCTAATTATTTGTAATCTTAACATAAAGCTTATAATAACTAAAAGGGTCTTTGAAAAGCTGTGTATAATATAAAATTATTTTGTTTATTTGTCAAATACATGTCAAAATAACTTACTTCAACAGCCGTTGTCGTCCACTGCTGGACTCATTGATATCCCCCATACTACTCCACGTATTCCTGTCTTGTGCCTTTCGCATCCAATCGCCAGCAATTCTTCGAATGTCATTGGGCCATCGTTTGGGGGTTCTCCCTCTGTTTCTTTTATCTTCACGGGGTCTCCACTCCACCACCCTACTGGTCCATCTATCGTCTACCAATCTGGCAGCATGTCCCCCAAATGACCATTTAAGCTTAGCCACCTTTTCGACGACATCTGTTACTCCCAATCTTCTACGTATTTCAGGATTTCTTATCCGGTCTGAGAGTTTTACATGTAGCATGACTCTTTCGTGTTTCCTTTGTGCTACACGAAGTCTCCTTGTGGTCCACTTGGTGTGGGTTAGCGTTTCTGCTCCATATGTCAGTACTGGAAGTAGGCGTCAAAATAAACTAAATATTAACTTTACGTAATTGAGTATAACCCTCGCCAATACCAACCTTTGTACAATATAATATCAATGAAGCTAGTTGCAGACACGAGACGGTGGAGTATTGGTGCCAAAACCAGACAGAAATATTGATGGAAACTTATTAACTAACCATAACGCCGTTTCCCCTAGGAGAAAGGGAATAAATGGACCACTACAATATTTTATCTAGACTTATATCTCTTGCCCCCTTTCGCATTTAAAGATGCACGCCAGTCGATTTTTCGTCCAGTCCTAACATGGCCCCCTTTCATTCGTGCGCGCCATCTGTTTTATTATTCCTTTAATAATTGTGTCCATTCTCTTATAATGCGATTTTACATTAAATTCTTCTTCATCTTAATAATGTAGTTCTTGTGATCTGTTTAGACAGTACATCAAATTTGGTCTAATCAAATCAAATCAGTTTATTTACTCAAAAGACATTACAAACAGCATAGATGTTTAAGGCTTCTATTGAGTACATACAACATAATACCAGGAACTCATTAGTGATAGTTCGACATTAGGAAGACAAGATACTTTCTAAAGTCAAGAGTTTTTGTCCGCTGAACGTACTTTCACTAATATGAAAGACGTCGATCTCCAAGGAGACCGCGTTCAGCAGACTAATTGCTCTTCCCACCGGTGTCACCAGAGGCAGGTTGGTTCTGGCGGCCGGTAGGTAAAACAATCTGTGCTGTTGGAGATATCTATCGGGGACAAAAAGACGAACATCTTACAGTACGGCCGAGTTCTCGAAGTATCCCCTGATTAATCTAAAGAAATGGGTTATTAGATCTCCATCTCTTCGAAGCTGTAGAGATTGGTTCCAAGCACTAGTCTAGTGATGAAGGTGTTCGGTTTTCTCTCCATCTCTTTGGTGGTCTACGAGCCTGCTGGAGTTTCGTGCATCACGATCTTGGGAATCCTTGTATTGTGTCCATCATCTTGATGTGATCCCTCCAGAATTGTTTTCTCTGGCTATTCCATCTGGTTCTACGAATTTCTTCGTTAGGTGTCGTATCTCTATGGGTTCTATTTACGATAGGTTGCAATGTTTTCATTTCAGTTGTTTTAAGAAGATGTTTTGTTCTAACAGTATCTGCTGTTGCTTCGATTCCGAAATTCATTATAGGTCTGCCATTAAATCAACTAACTAACCATCACGCCGTCTCCCCGAAGGGGTAGGCAGAAAGAATGGACTGCCACACTTTTCTTTCCTGACATATTTCTCTCGCTTCCTCAACATTCATACATCGTGTCATGCACGCGCGTCGATTTCTCTGACTCCTCACATGGCCGACATTCAATATTTGATTTATTTGATCCTGCCACGTTTTCCTCGGTCTTCCTCTATTTCTGGTTCCATTTACATCATTAACATATAATTTTTTTACCATTCTTTCTTCATTCATTCTTTCCATATGTCCAAACCATCTTAATGATCCTTTCATTATTTTGTTCATGACACCATCATTCGCACCGCATTCACTTCTTATATTTTCATTCGACACTCTATCATACACAGAGTATTCACCCATTCGTCTAAGAGATCTCATTTCTACTGCATTTATTCTACTTTCATCCTTCTTTTAAATTAAATCATGTTATATTAATTTTTAGTCTGTGCTGTCTCTTTCGATATTGATTTCGGATCACCAGATATACGTACAACGGAGCGGTATGCACACGTGAACCCACGTTGATCAATCAAGTAGAGTATTTTTTTAGTGGGAGCATAAAACGGTCGGCGTACTGCACGCCGAAGGTCGGTAATATTTGATACTTTAAGACTTCGGCCTGTTTGCTGCCTGTCTCGGGGTATTCCTGGACGCGGCAGGGAGTGTCCCCGAGCGAGGGCTGCCAACGAATATCGGCGATCTTTACCAGAAAATAAAGCTGTGGACAACAAACATCGCCCATTTGCGGAAATTAATGCTTATAATAATAATCATATTATTATTAATATTTATGATAATTTATCATATTTTTTAAGTGCGCCGTTTTGTAAAATTAATTACTCCAAGGGCGCTACATGGAGAATATTCCCCGCCAACGGACCCGCCACGTCGAAAGCACGATTGTAGAAACTTGCTTTATTGTCTCTGGATTAATTTTGACGACCTTCGTGGCTGTGTGGTTACAAGCTCTGACTTCCATGCCGAAGGTCCTGGGTTCGATTCCCGGCAATGGCAGTGTGATTGTCACACTGTCTTTGTTCTGGTGTAGAATTCATGTGACAATAAAATGGCGATAGATTGGCTACCTATCACATGTCACGAGATACAATATAATAGCTAAAAAATAAAAATTGTATACAGTAATTGGGTCCAAACGACCTGTTGTGTACATAAAAAAAGGTTATAATTTGGGTATGAAAGACTTAAATTGTTTTAAGTGGAATATGTACAATATTTAAACAAAATATCAATCCCATATTATGCATATTGTAGTTTACATCAATATACGTGGCTGTTTTGCCTACTTTGGCCATAGAAATTTTAAACCGTCCATTTGAAAATGCCTACTTTTGCATAGAGAATATAAATTTTCTTTTGTGATATTTTTGATTTTTCTGAATATCTATCGTTATCCCTCTTACATTTTTTATTACTCTTCTTCTTTAAATGGTGTCGTGTCAGACCCTCCTGTTCATCGCGCCACAGTGATTTCCCGGAAATTTTTCCTGGAGTGGTTTCCCATTGCATTCTCCGGGGATTTTGTTACTCATTGAACCTTATTTTTTTATTTTTACTTATGCAGAAAACAAATATATATATATATATATATATATATATATATATATATATATATATATATATATATATATATATATATATATATATATATATATATATATGCTATATATATATATATATGTATATATATATATATATATATATATATATATATATATATATATATATATATATATATATATATATATATATATATATATATATATATATATATATATATATATATATATATATATATATATATATATATATATATACTATATATATATATATATATATATATATATATATATATATATATATATATATATACTATATATATATATATATATATATATATATATATATATATATTTGTGTATACCTATAGCATGTATGTATTATTATTCTACCAACATGAGATTGACGATACGACTAATAAAAATACCGGAACACATTAGAATATTTTTACGCGTAAATATAAAAACAATCTGCTTTGTTGTAATTTATTTCCGAACGATTCCGGGGTTTTGAATTCGTTATTTTAGTCCTATATAAGCATTTTTATTGCTTCCGCGTGCCGCATTATTCAAGCTCATATTTATTGATGAAAAATATAATATTAAAATTTTCAATAATTTCATTAGGAATTCTTATTATTCAAACAAACTTGTTTACGTAAGAATCGCTTTTCATGTTATTCAGCGTTACCAGTAAGATATTAACACAGTCGGTTTTAAGTATTCTAAACACGTAGATTATACTTACATATTAAATTTCTAATCATATATTAAATTTCGGCCACATGTGGAGTCGGAGGAATCGACGTGTGTGCGTGACACGGACAGTCTTCTATTGGCTAATGTCTTCTCTTTTCTAGTCTCCTCCAGACAGACCATTGTTTTTTGGTCTCTTTTCACGCTGCACCCATCTGGCCATTATCTATGGTATTAGGTAATTTGGATAATTTTCTGCACTACTGTGGTCTTCCAGGAGGACGGTAGCCAACAGGAATCTGATTCGCCACAACGTGTGATATTCTGGAGGGATCACAGTATCTTCTGCGTTGTCTGCCCAATTTTACGATATCTTCCACCTTGCAGATTTCGTTCGACATTATAATATGAGTATACCTAATATTTTTTTGATATTATGGCTGAACGAACCGAATAAGGTTTTTTTATGTATACAACAGGTCTTTTGAACCCAATTACTGTATACAATTTATTTTTTAGCTATTATTTTTATTCTCGTGACATAACATATGGCCGAGCCATAGAGGGCTCCCTCCGCTTACCCGAAGCTGTTATAGGCGCAGCGGCGCCTTTCGTCAGCTTCACTCGTGCACTCCCTAGGCCCGTCCCCCGTCCATGCGGGACTTACGTTAAAAAAAATATATATATATGTATATTTGCAACCAAGGGGGACCCAGACCACATTAAGCTCGTGACATGTGATAGGTAGCCAATCTATCGCCATTTTATTGTCACGTGAATTCTACACCAGACCAAAGACAGTGTGACAATCACACTGCCATCGCCAGGAATCGAACCTGGGACCTTCTATATTTTATGATTTAATTTATTTTTAATTATGTTTTATTATGTTTTAATTTATTTATCGATTAGAAAGCTTTTCATGTGCGTTCCTACCGAATGCAGATGAATGAATTTATTTTCCTCCATATTTACGCGTGTGGCTTCCACGTAGATGTTTTCTCGCGTCTAAATACTTTAGCAACCCTATTTCAACCCGGGCGAGGCTGTATCGATCCCAGCCCCCCTCCCGCCCGCCCTTGCAGTTCCGTGACGGAGATATGAGATTATTAATAAAAAGTCTAATTCTACTTGCCTCTCTGACTTTCAGTCGGAACTTTACTTATTTTTGTCGAGACTGCGCGATATCAAGTCTAAATGTAATAATTTTTTTTTTTTGATAATGATATTGTATTGATTTTATTAAAGTTCGAGATGAATTTAGATAAAATCAAAACGTTATTCTGGATCATATAATACTTACTCAGAGTATATTATTGTATATGACATAAGTAAATACGTTATTAGGATTTAAAAAAAATAATATATTCAATTGAAGTGTAGTATCATCGATTACTATCTATAAAAAAACTAACTAGCCATCACGCCGTGTCCCCGAAGGGGTAGGCAGAAATTTTAAGTTCAATTTACATCGTTAACATATACTTTTTTAACAATATTTCTGCATGTGTCCAAACAATCTTAATGTTCTTTTCATTATTTTGTTCATAACACTTTCATTCGCACCCCATTCATTTGACACTCTATCATACACAGTTTTTCACACATTCGTCTAAGAGATCTCATTTCTACTCCATTCATTCAACTTTCATCCTAATTTTGCCAGTTTCATGCTTAGCTTTCATACGTAGGGGTCGGTACAAGAACACCATTGTGCACTGCCATTTTATCTTTTTTGGATAGGCTTTTGTTTGCGATGACAACTTTTAGTGCACCATTCACTTTGCTGCCTGCCCCAACCCTTCTTTCCATATCCCTCTCCACTCGCCCATGCTTTGTCAACATACTACCTAAATATACAAACTCATCTTCTTGTTCCAGATTTTCACAATTCTCGCTAATGTTACAGACCGTCATGATTTCTTCTATTTCGAAAATCATTATTCTGGATTATATAATATCTTACTCGGAGCATATTCACGTCAGCACAGACTGTTTTATCTCCCAGCATGCAGTACCAAACTGCCTCTGGTGATGCCGGTGAGGAGAGCAATCAAACTGGTGAACATGATCGCTTCGTAGATCGACGTCTTTCATATTCGTGAAAGTACGTTCAGAAGACAAATACTCTTGACTTTGGAGAGTATCTTGTATTCCTAATGTCAAATCAAATCAAATCAAATCAAATCAGTTTATTAACTCAATAGACATTACAAACAGGAAAATGTTTAAGGCATCTATTAAATACAGGTAAAATATCATAAAAACACAACAAAGTACCAGGAACGCATTAGAGATGCTTCGACATTAGGAAGACAAGATACTTTCTAAAGTCAATAGTATTTGCCCCCTGAACGTACTTTCATTAACATGAAAGACGTCGATCTCCGGGGAGACCGCGTTCAGCAGACTAATTGCTCTTCCCACCGGTGTCACCAGAGGCAGATTGGTACTGGCGGCCGGTAGGTAAAACAATCTGTGCTGTCGGAGATATCTATCGGAGACAAAAAGACCAACATCCTCCTAGCCTTCCCTCCACTGCTTGATGTAGGCATCTTCCATCTGTCTCCATTTTTCTCTATCCTGTGCCGCTTCAATCCATCTTTTCCCGGCGACCACAACAATATCGTCGGCCCATCTCTTCTGGAGCCGACCGACACCCCTTTTGTTTTCCCACGGCCTCCACTTTAAGACTTTGGGAGTCCATTTTGAACTTGGCTGTCTGGCTACGTGTCCTGCCCATTGCCATTTCAATTTTGCGATCCGATCCATGATATCGGTATTGCATATTTTATCGGTATCCATATTGTATATTTTACCTGTTCTCAATATATGCCTTAAACTATAATTGTATTTTGTAATATCTTTTGAGGAAATAAACTGATTTGATTTGATGACATTAGTAAATACGTTATTTGGGTTATAAAAAAATATTATGTTCAATTGAAGTGAAGTAGCATCGATTACTATCTAATAAGCATTTTTGTAGTTTCCTGTTTCAATAAATTCTGCTTTGTAATGCTTTTAAGTTGTTTTGTTTTGTGAATATGTGGGACATGATAATCATAATGGTGTTGGGTTTAAGTAGTACTCACGAAGGCAAAATACATTCGACATCATAAGAATGTCTCTAAAGCAGTGCTTTCCAACCTGGGAGGCGCGGACTATTGCCAGGGGAGGCGCCAATTTTTTTAATGATAATAAATCATTTTCATACCACAATATCTACAAATAAATCAAACTTCATATCGAAACCTGAAAACTTAAAGCATAACCTTGTTATTATTCTGTTAATTGTAATCTACAGTTTTTTTTGTAATTAAGTTTTTTTTAAATAATAATTAAATAAAACGATGTTTTTAAACTACTTCCACATTTGTATTTATTTCGATAGCGACCGGTTTCGCTAGGCTCCCTGGCATCGACAGACTGGTGACACTATTGTCCTTTATGTACATACAGATCAGGGGTGGTCAATAATAAAAACAAAATTACCATTTTTTTCAAACGTTATATATGAATATGTAAGCGATAATAAAAATTTTAATCCATTGTTTTAAATACAAACCTCCTTGAATACCTGTAATACCAATATTTAAATTCAGTAAATTTTACATAAATATTTGAAGATTATTTTTGTATAGAATCATGTTTGCCACCCCTGATCTGTATGTATATAAAGGACTAAGTTTACAATAGTGTCACCAGTCTGTCGATGGCAGCGAGCCTGGCGAAACCGGTCGCTGTCGAAATAAAGACAAAAGTAGAAGTAGTTAAAAAACATCGTTTTATTTAATTATTATTTAAAATGAACTTCCCCATCAAAAGATTTCAGTATAATCATGTCTTAAAAAAGTTTTTTTTATTGCAAACTTGTCTATATTATTATAACCATTAAAATAAATGTAGCGTAGTACTATAAAGGTTGGAAACCACTGCTCTAAAGATATGTACTACGATAAAGAAATACCTGTTTTATCTTCTTTCAGTTAGGCGTGCCACAATAGACGAATGTTTGCTTTTAATTTTAATTGGTCACAACATGTGATTTGAAACAGGTATACCATAAGAACGAAAAAAAATTGTTGTTTAGCCAATCAAAACTAAACCAATCAACGGCTTACATTCGAATTTAGATTTTCTTGTATTACCTTACTATTCTTCTCGCAACTAGAATACCTCTTGTTCTGAAGATATTCCGTCTATGAGGAGAGCCAGGATCGAAGAGTGTGGAGTCCGCGTACATGGAGGGCCGATCCCAGATAATGTAAATAAAGGTTGAGATGAAGATGAGTTGAGATTTTATTGTACTTCAAATGCCTTATAACATATAACTACACCTCCGCTATTAAAACTAGACAATTTCTTCCATCTTCTGTATTTTCTGGTATTCTTATTTGACCGTAAAATATATTCTGGTTGCTTATTTCTAAACTATCTAACTAACTAACTAACCATCACGCCGTCTCCCCGAAGGGGTAGGCAGAAAGAATGGACTGCCACACTTTTCTTTCCTGACATATTTCTCTTGCTTCCTCAACATTCATACATCGTGTCATGCACGCGCGTCGATTTCTCTGAATCCTCGCATGGCCGACATTCAATATTTGATTTATTTGATCGGGCCACTTTTCCTCCGTCTTCCTCTTTTTCTGGTTCCATTTATATCGTTAACATATAGTTTTTTTACCATTCTTTTTTCATTCATTATTTCCATATGTCCAAACCATCTTAATGATCCTTTCATTACTTTGTTCATAAAACCATCATTCGCACCGCATTCACTTCTTATATTTTCATTCGACACTCTATCATACACAAAGTATCTACATATTCGTCTGCTTATTTCTTGTTATTATTAATATTTGTTTAATATACCAATAATGAAAACAGAAATATTTTGATTCAAAATTTCTTTATTATTATATATTTAGTGTGCTTCCACCTGTGTTTATCATCGACCAGCTTCGGCAGCTTGTTGCCATCTTCTGGTCTTTTCATGGCAGCAAGCTGCCGAAATCGGTCGACGATAAACACAAGTGGAAGCACACTAAATATATAATAATAAAGCAATTTTGTATCAAAATTTTTCTGTTTTCTTTATTTAAAATGAACTTACCAAGAAATTTCAATTAAAAATATTTATTATTTTAATATACCAATAACAGTATTTTTAGTTATCTTTTTGCAGAATAAATAGAATATGGAGACAATAAATTAAAATTTATGTTTTGCGAGATCTCTTAGACGAATGTGTGTTACTCTGTGTATGATAGAGTGTCGAAAAAAATATAAAAAGTAAATGCGGTGCGAATGAAAATGTTATTAACAAAATAATTAAAGGAACATTAAAATGGTTTGGACACGTGGAAATATTGAACGAATAAATAATGGTAAAAAAGTATATGTTAACAAATTATAAATGGAACTGTAATAGATATAGAGGAAGACCGAGGAAAACCGGACGCGATCAAATAAATCAAATATTGAATGTCGGCCATGTGAGGAGTTAGATAAATCAACGTGTGTGCATGACACGATCTATGAATGTTGAGGAAGCAATAGTGGTATGTCAGGAAAGAAAAGTGTGGCAGTCCATTATTTCTGGTTACCCCTTCGGGAAGATGGCATGATAGTTAGTTAATTAGCTAGTTATATGTCTTTATATGGATTAAAAGGTGTGCAAACTAACTAGAAAGCTATAATAATTTTAATAATATTTATTTATTAACATCTTATGTTTTATTCATTACATACAATAAATGATTTCTTTGAAAATAACATTTTTTAAACTCAAAATGTGTCTATAAATAAATAAACTGACAGTAATCGATGCAAGTCAATCGTCAACTAAATGTCAAAGTACGAGTAAAATCGATTTTTTTCTTTGTAAACTAGCGTCACTAGCGATGGCCTGTGTTCATTAATAGGTAGATGTATGAAATTCAAATAATAGGTTTTTCAGTTTGTAGCAAATTTTCTGCACCATGAAATGAAGTGTTAAAACACAAAAAAAGGTTAAAATCAGGCACGCAAATAGCATGTATTTCTGATGCGCGTAGTCTTTTGTTAAGTGTGTAGATATTTTTTTAACATTTGCTTTTTGAATATACGAGTATACAAATACTTGTAGACAAATAATGGATTTTACCCATTCTTTGTTCTTTCTTTCTTTAAAAGCCGTTGTCGTCCACTGCTGGACATAGGCCTCCCCCATACTTCTCCATGTATGACATGTCATACGGGGGGTGGTTGGCATTACAACGCCACGCTTGCCAGACGGGCTGGCGAGGTGTCCTTCCACGTTAGCCTATGCATCAATATTATCCACCGAGGTTATTCACACTAAATTTCTAACATTTCGCATAGCATTCACATTCCAGGGGAGACCAAAGTCGAGGAGTTGTGGATAGGTACTTGGGATCAGATCAATCCTCCAGCGTAGCATGGCCATCACCACGGTGATGGCCATGCACCGCTCGAAGAGTCAATAGGATCCCCCTTACTCCCCCCATTACGGGTGTATTAATCATTAAGAATTAATTGTATCTCGATAGAGACGAAGATGTAAATTATTTGGAAACCTCTAGTCTCAATAGATGGCGCTAGTGTAGATTGAACTAAAATATGTGAAATGTTTCTCAACATGGTTGGATATATACAACTTTCAAAAATAATTGTCAGACGTGGTGTTCGTAAGAAGGGCGGAATGGGGAATGTTGTATTACATAAAGCGATCGCTTAACCCAACCAATGACAGGTCATAAGTCCTGTAAACGCCTCGACCACCATATTCTGTTTCCAAATAATTTACATCTTCGTCTCTATTGAGATAAAATTAATTCTTGATATTTTTTTATTATGAATATTTGCAAATTGGGTCTTTTATAATATTTAACAACCCGTGTAGTTCTATTGTTGGTTGTGACAGCAGAGGAAATTGCCGGTCCTTGCTCCTTTTCGTGTTATTTAGTACCCACTTGTATACGCAAAATGTACCTACCCACGACGCATTATGTCCGCATGATAAAATGAAGAAAACATTTTTTCTGATAAATAAGATCTATTTATTCACATTCTTGGAAAATCTCTGGAAAAACAGGAGCTATTGTTTTCTTTCTATAAAAGACAACAGATTTGTTTTTCCCACATTTATTTATACTTACACGTGCGTCACATCTTATAATCATTTCACAACAATATTATTAAACGAATGTGGAAATAAAACTTTAAATTTTCTTCTTCTTTTATAAGGATTAATTGTATCTCAATAGAGACGAATATGTAAATTGTTTTTCTGGGAACAGAATGTGGTGACCGAGGCGCTTACAGGACTTATGACATGTCATTGGTTAGGTTGAGCGATCACTTTATGTTTAACAACATTCCCCATTCTGCCCTTCTTATGACCACCACATCTGACAAAATTTTGGAACTTGTATATACGAGTATGCTAGCATCCTGCGCTTATCTTTACATATTTTACACTAGCGTCATCTATTAAGATTGGGAAGTATTAAGCAGAAAATCTTTATTAATGCACTGTGAAAGTCTCTGCAAATCATACAGTACTAGATTACGCCTGGAGATGTCTCTCCAATTTTTATGCCTACTTGGACCAGTTATTTTATACAACAATTTGAATTCTTCTTCTTCAGCCTTCTTCCCTCCTGTGCTGGATCTATATGCCTCTTCCATTTTTGTCCACTTGTATTGTCCCTTCGACATCCATGTCTTCCTAGCTATTCAGCCAATGTCATCAACTCATATATTTTAGGTGGCATACCTACATAATGCCTCCATTGGAGTATTCTATGTGTACATCTGGTACTGCCCTGTCTGGTTACGAATCCAGCACATTGCCACTTCAATTTAGCTGGACGATCCAAGATGATGGCAACTTTAGTTCGGCTTGTAATTTCTTAATTTCGTATTTTATCTCTTAAAAACCAAAAATAAACTATCATTACTACATGTATATAATGCCTTAGAAAAACAAATGATTCTTTAACCTTAAACTGGGTAATCAAATGATTTTACTGAAATCTCTTGATGGAAGTTCATTTTAAATAATAATTAAATAAAACGATGTTTTTTTAACTACTTCCACTTTTGTCTTTATTTAGACAGCGACCGGTTTCGCCAGGTTCGCTGGCATCGACAGACTGGTGACACTATTGTAAACTTAGTCCTTTATATACATACAGATCACCGGTCATCAGATCATGTTTACCACCAAACATCAGATCATGTTTACCACCCCTGATCTGTATGTATATAAAGGACTAAGTTTACAATAGTGTCACCAGTCTGTCGATGGCAGCGAGCCTGGCGAAACCGGTCGCTGTCTAAATAAAGACAAAAGTGGATGTAGTTAAAAAACATCGTTTTATTTAATTATTATTTAAACTGGGTAGATTAAGAGTTATCTATCTTCCTTTTGTTTTAATTGCAAAATAATGGTGGAATTTTAATTTTCAAAATGCATGCTTAACTTCAATTGAAGACTACAGGGGAAAAACAAGGAATGTCAGTAGAAGTTTAATTTGAATAAATTGAGTATAAAGCTAATCAAAGTCTCTATATTTCTTAGCAATTAGCAATCGATTATCTGGCCATAGTCGATGACACACATGATTTTTGAATATGAAAATTTACTGTGGATAGATACGTACAAATGCCGCTAGATGGCATTATTACATTTATTTTGAATTTTAACTGACATTCCTTGTATTTCCCTTGTAGTCTTCAATTACTGTGTACAACTTTCAAAATTTACAGATATTTTGATTCCACACAGGGGTATAATGATTTGATATGTACGCGTATTATATTAATATAATATTATTCCCGTATTATATTAATAATATAAACATTTTCGATCGATATAAACGTTTATATCGTTCTCCCTATGATGAAGGTAAGCCTTCGAAACATGTCGAGAAAAACAAACCCAATAGTTGAAAAAACAGTATTTTAATTTTTAAAAAATTCGTCATTTAATTTTTCACTTATAAAAATAACTCTTTGTTACAGGCTTTTCACTTTGGGGCTACTTAGCGGCTAAATTTAATCCCCCCCCCCCCTCCACTTTTTCACTCGTCTTTAGTATACAAGTAATGATTCTCTTTCATTTGACTGTTAAAATTCATACACTGAAGAAGGGAAGTCTGGGTCCCGAAACATGTTTGTGAAAAGAGTTGTGAATATACAATGTTTTCAAAAAGTTATTCAAACGTAAATCCACAACACAAAGAGATGGCGAATATAGAAGAAAAACAAATTTTATTATCAGAGTAATTAGGTCAAACGACCTGTTGTATGAAAAAAATTTAACAAAAATCTTATATAATTATTCATTTTGAATATCTGATAGTTTATATAAAATAAAATTGTCGCCATTTATGCTAGATGTGACGGTTATTACACTGTATATAGAATGGCGCGAGAGCTTCCAGTTGCCCATTGGCCTAGAATACAGCGATGTTTTATAAAATATCCCTCCTAAATTCTATTCCCAACCTCCATGCTTTATAATGACATTAACCCAATTTCGAGCTCGTGTGATGAGAGCGGTAGAATGAACCCTCTGACCGCCGATCATATTCTTCTGTCTGCTGTCCTTTACTGATCGTTCACCAAAAGTTGCAATCTTTATTCATTTTATGCTATGGAGAGACCAATAGACTAACACGTTGATTGCTAGACGCGTACTACTGAAATCTCGCCAAGTGCTCAATACGCGCCCAGCGCGTTTGCGGTTTTTGTAAATACTCACCAACGTGTCATACATAAAGAAATAGTTATTATTTATTAGGAACATTTTATATATCTATAGTTTATATTTTATGATTAAATAATTCATTATTTGAGCATCTTACCAGATGCGCATGTTGCGCAATGAACGTGTTTATGATCAAGACAACAATAAACCAAATAAAACATCAATATTAAAAAAGGAATTGTTTTTTTAATATAAGTGAAAACATCAGTTTTCTAGAAGTTTTTTGCGTTGCCAAAACATTTTATAATGCCTTAACACGGCAAACTTGTATTTCCCATTGAATGTATTAAATATAATATTAAATCATTCATATGCAGATTTCGAAAGAGCCGCACAAGACAGGTAGGAATGGAAGAGAAGGATAGAGGAAATTGCTGCTAACCAATCCCAGGATTGAAACCAGAGAGAGAGATTAAATGTAATATTAAATTTGGAGGTAAAGAAACAACATATAAAATACAATTCGACTAACAATAATAAATTGTAAACAAAGTTAAGCATCCGCTTATTATTTTTTCAATGTATTGTTGTCGAATACACATCTCGGATATTATGGCACATAAATTACTTCACATACCTCTGTGTAGAATCAACTACCCAAGGTAATGCCAGCGGACAGGGCTTTATTACTTCTAAACCGCATCTCTAGATTAGGGGTGGGATTACTTTTAAACCGCATCCCTACGGATATGGACATCTTTCACGATAGTGAGCCTTCTCTAAAAAAACGTGTGCCCATTTCACTGTGGATAAGCTTCTGCGGTCCGAAACATGTTTGTGAAAAGTCCAATAAAATGTTGTGAAAATACAATATTTTTCTTCAGCCTTCTTCTTTCCACTGTAACATATAGGCCTCTTCCATCTTTCTCCACTCGCCCCTGTCTATCCCTTCCGCATCAAGGTCGTCCCAGCTATTCGGACAATGTCATCAGTAGTGCAACAATGTTACGCGAATCATTTCGATTCGCTTCAATAAAGCAAATGCCTTGATGCCACGTGAATTACATTCATTTCAATGTAACTAAAATACTGTTCATTTCGATTTTTGCACATTTATGGAACTTAATTCATCTTGAGTACTCATTTTAACTTAATAAAAAAACTGCATTTAATTAAGCTATTAAGTTGACACAACAATAATTGATTCTGAGGCGGTACAAAGTTCGCCGGGTCAGTTAGTAATATAATAAAACTTCTAGAAAACCTTCTTTTAGGTAGCCTCACGACACTCCTTTTCTTTAAATCGCACACAGACTCATGTTAATAAAGTTCACAACACCTTAAAAAATTAAGGTATCAGTTAGAAACTACACAAAGCAGGTAGAAAAAACTACTTTTAATTGTCCAATGCCTCCCATTGGAGTATTTTGAATGTCCATTTGGTACTACCCTGTCTGACTATATGTCTAGCCCATTGCCACATCAATTTAGTTGTACGTATACGTACGTAAAAATTTAATGTTTTAAAAATATATATTTAAATATTTATATTATATATTCGCTGATTCTTTTTAAAACTAAATTTGGATTAACAAGTCAAACGGGAGTATAACACTTCTGGAAAACTTCTCGGAAAACAGTTTACCATAATTAATTGCTCGCACACTTTTACTACTTGTTTTGAATTCATTAGAGCCTTCCTTCGGTCGGCACGAGGATCGCAGCCTTATTATAATTATCATTACCCTTGGAAAATATTGTCAGCTCGGGTAATGGAGTGATTAATTTTTTTCTGTGACTTGCAAATATTTACATATCTAATGTATCCCTAAAATATCCTCTAATGCTTTATAAATTAATGGCTACAAACAACCGAGCCGATCTTTTAACCTTTTGTTTTTATTTTATGTTATTATATATTATATATGTGTAGTTGTGATGTGGTACGATTGTGCAAACGAAAGTCACGGGTTGATAAACAGTTATTTATTTTTAGCACAGACAGGATAAGATATTGCTAGGGCTAGAACGTGCGTGTCAATGCGTGTTGGCCGACTGGAGGACGCGCTAGTAAGACCGGGAGCAAAGACGGGGTCCTTGCTTCCAGGCGACGCTATTCTGTTACCATCCTACTAGCGCCATAGGTTAGCTGGATGTATGGTATTAATTCTCCCACTCCCACATATTCAAGACAAGATAGTATTAAGAAATAAAATAGAACTGAAAAAGCGAATCAAACAGTGTAATACAGTTGTAAAAAAAACTCATATGATGCCAAATACAGATACGATAAGTGAATGTGAAAGATAACAAAATAATATAAGGATCATTAAGATGGTTTGGACACATGAATAAATGAATGGTTAATAAAGTATATATATACTGAGGTGGGTCTGAGGATGGGCGGACTAAAGTGGGGATGGGCTGGCCATATCTGTTGGAGAACCGACGGCCGATGGGGGAGACGGGTTCTGGAGTGGAGACCGCGTACAAGATTCCGCAGAGTTGGACGTCCCCCTGCCCGCTGGACCAACGATCTGAAGGATGAGGATGAACGCGGCAATGGATAAGGGGCGGTGGCGTGCTTTGGGAGAGGCCTACATTCAGCCTACATGACACGTTACATGAATGTTGAAGAATCGAGAGAAGTATGTCGAGTTATAAAGTATATATTGTAGTGTATATGTATATGAAAGAGCGTCAAATGCAAATGTAAGTAATGAATGCAATGCGAATAAAAATGGGAAGAACAAATAAAAAAAGATTTACTATGAGGGTTTAGACACATCTTCTTGATCTTTGCTAGCCTTCTTCCCTCCACTGCTGGATATA
>JAHDVF020001347.1:0-10509 GCA_022606425.2 Lepidostoma basale
GTTCAGTATTCGTGGTGCACATTTAATTGCGATGTTTTCTACCACTCCGGTAGCCAAGGAATTTCGTAAATGGGCATTGGATGTGCTGGATAATGAAGTTGAGCACTCACCTATCACTAAGCAATTTTCAGATGATGAATTACTTAAAATGGCGAACATGTGGTTGTGGGCTGACAGAGCAAGAAAGATGAGCAAAATCATTTACCCAGCATTACTGCAGATGGAGTCTATCCATTCGGGTAACTTCTATGACTTGGCGTATGAGACTCGCTACGTAATAGAAGAGTCAAGAAAGGTGTTGGTAAGGGAGGTTGCCCATATTCAACCGAAAGGGCGCGCTGCGGAAAGAGGTAATAGTCTGCTGTGCAAGCTGAGAGGTGTTACTGGAAAGGAAATCCACTAACTTTGCCGGAACACAGGCAATAAAA
This sequence comes from Lepidostoma basale, assembly GCA_022606425.2. Classification (NCBI taxonomy): domain Eukaryota; kingdom Metazoa; phylum Arthropoda; class Insecta; order Trichoptera; family Lepidostomatidae; genus Lepidostoma; species Lepidostoma basale. The sequence continues at coordinate 429 of JAHDVF020001347.1, forward strand.
AACCGCCAGTTACAGCTGGCGGTCATGTCAAATCAAACTGCGAGGTCTTTAATGACTGATTTAACTTTAGCAAATAAATCTCTGCCTGTCATCGCTGGTGTTGAGATTAACACCGATACAGAAGGGCGCTTTAACCTGAATTCGTTACACAAGGCCAGTGGTAAGGGTGAAGATAAATCACCTAGCCAATGGATGCGTCGGGCTACTACTAAAGCACTGGTTAATGAGCTAAGTGTAAATTCGCACTTAGGTTATGAAGTAATCAAATCAGTTAAAGGTGGCATCGCTCCAGGCACCTTCGCCCACGAACTTCTTGCTGTCGAATATGCTGGTTGGATTTCACCATCATATCGCCTGAAGGTTAACCAGACTTTCCTCGACTACAAGACAGGAAAACTGAAACCAGCATTCGATCCGATGGCAGCATTAAATGACCCTGAGTTTTTGCGCGGCACATTGCTGACCTACAGTGAAAAGGTGATCGCGCTAGAACATAAGGTAGAAGTGATGCAGCCAGATGTCGATGCACTGGAACGCATTGCAAAGTCTGATGGTGCTCTGTGCATTACCGATGCCGCGAAAAACTTACAGGTACAGCCTAAGTTCCTTTTTCGCCTGATGTCGGAGAATCGCTGGATTTACAAACGACTAGGTAGCAAAACGTGGATCGGATATCAGGACAAGATTCAGTCTGGATATCTTGAGCACAAAGTGCATACGGTTATTCGCAATGATGGTAGCGAGAAAGTGACCGAGCAGGCTCTTGTTACCGCTAAAGGACTTACCAAACTTTCCAAGATGCTTGGCATCAATGGTGTGGCAGCTTAAATAGCACCAAAATAATTTAACGAGTAACCAAAATCCAACCCACTTAACTGTGGGTTTTTGCGTTGCCTTGCAGCGATCACCTGATATGATGTTTCCACTTGTAAATGGTGGAGGCAATCTATGGGGTACAGAGATCTTCTCAAGGAAGCTACGCAACTAAAAAAGCAAAAGAGATATAACGAAGCTTCTCAAATGCTTAAGGATGCGTATCAAGAAGCTCGGGAAGATGAATATGTTGATATTCATGAGCGATTAAGATTGCCAACATATTTATGCTTTGCTGATAAAGATGAAGAAGCCTGGACGGAGCTTGAGCGACTTGCTGGAAAGTATACGGATCCGATTAGCCAAATAGCCATTCGTTCAAAAATGCAAAAATTCTTGGAAGATGATGATAGATTAAATGATTCTTTAGTATATCTAGCTTGGGTGTATGTGTTGGATTTAAAATATCGCATAGACCAAATTATTGAAATGCATCAAGCCGCTGATCACTCCGCCTTAGAAGAGCCTTTAAAGGTTGAAATGGACGATGGAAAAGTTGTGACTCTGGATTTCAATAAAATGAATCAGAACCAACAGCCACTTGCGTTTACTGAATTGGGAAACCCAATTTATGACGTAGCACATAACCACTTACTTAAATCTCTTAATGATCGACTTAATCCTGAACGGATAGAATACGGATTTGAGGAGTTATGCATTAAATTGAATCGACAAGATTTACCGCCAATCATTACTGATAAAATATTAGAAATACTAGGTGGACAGGATGATATTGGAGCGTGGGTAGATGATTTATATGATTTTTTAAAAACCAATTGAACATGGGTGAATATGAAAATAATACTTACATTGATGTTAGTTATAGGGTTGGCGGGGTGTGCGAAACCTTATGGTCCAGCAGAAATAATATTAAATCAGCAACTGGTCACTCCAAATGTATCAGAGCCACAAACCAAGATTACAGTAACTAGATTAAAGCAATTTACCGGTGGTATTAATGGTGGAATGTGCAAATTCATTATAAATATAGATGGGGATGACGTCGCATTACTTCGACAAAATCAATTCGTAACTGCCTATATTAAGAATGGAACCCATAAACTTCAGGTTAGCAATGACTGTGGAACCTTAAGCATGGGGATGTTAGATATCATAGCCGATGGAACTACTCAAGAATATGTAGCGAGACCGGCATGTGGAGACCAATATCGAATGTGGCACTAAATAAACATCATACAAAGGTCAGGCGGCTTTTTGTGCCTGGAGAATAGTAAATGACAGTATTTGCACAAGAAGTAATGACTCCAATCAAGTTAAGCGGGTCACTAGCGACACGGTTTGGCCGAAATCATCAGCGCTTGATTAGCCATAAAAAAGAAGCGTTCAAGGCATTAAGTGTAACCATCTCTGGCTTTGAGGAATATCTGATTACCGCCAAAAAACGAGGGTTAACTTTTGCCATCTTCGTAGGCGGAAAGAATGTGGGCAAGGAGGAATTAGAGTTAGCCAGCGGAGGGAAGGAAATACGAATAGTGCCTGTAATCATTGGTAGCAAGAAAGCGGGTATTTTCCAAACAATCTTAGGTGCTGTTCTCGTCGCTGTGGGCGCTGTTATGACGGTAATGTCTGGTGGCACAGCAAGTCCATTAGCTATGGGTTTTTTTCAAGTCGGCGGGGCAATGATGCTCGGCGGTGTGGTCCAAATGCTTTCCCCTCAAGTAGGCGGCCTTGCATCCAGGCAATCACCGGACAACAAGCCAAGCTATGCATTCGGCGGCCCTGTTAACTCTACGGCTCAGGGTAACCCGGTGGGCGTACTGTATGGCAAGCGTAGAATTGGCGGAGCGGTTATATCTGCGGGTATTTATGCTGAAGACCAAATGTAAGAGTGGTTACTTTAATTAACGCCGAAAGGCAGGAGTGAGTTATGACGCAAGAACAACGAATTGAAGAACTTGAGAAACAGGCGTCAGACATGCAGCAGCAGATCGCTAACATGCAAGAGGCAATAATTCATTATCAAGATTCAAATCAGGCCAATTTAAATGACATAAATGCAGCTATTCACTACTTGCAGCAAGAGAAAATTAATGAAATGGAAAGGGTAAAAGCGGCCATGTCTCAGGCCGCCAAGAGAGCTATTGAGGAGTTAGCTTTGAATAAGACGTAAGCTCTCATTCATTACACTAGCAACCTCACTTTCTTCTCCGAAATTTTTAATGGATTCCTGCATTATTTTTTCCATTTCTTCAATCTCGTTTTGGTGCATTTTCTGCACAAGCAGCTTAATTACATATTCAGCGCCGCCTATGCGGTTTTGTAGAATCTCAATATCACCTTGTAGCTTTGCAAGTATTCCTGCGTCGGACATTTTAATTTCCTTATCCCAGAGTAAATCAGCCATTCCTCCGATAAATAACACTCAAGCCGCGCATGGCTAGAGTGGGCTGACCTTACACAATAGAAGATCAGCCGGTAATCGCCATTGAGTTGATCAATAAACACGCCAACGCCCACGAAATGTGGGTTTTTTTATGGGTGAAATATGGCACGTAAATCGATTAAAGGCCGTAAAGGTGGGAGTAGCAACGCCACTACACCTGTGGAATCTCCTGATAGCATTCAATCAACAGCGAAGGCAAAGATACTGCTTGCGCTTGGTGAAGGGGCGTTTGCGGGCGGTTTAGATGGGACTAGCATTTATCTTGATGGCACCCCAATTAAAAACCCCGACGGTAGCAGTAATTTCACTGGTGTGACGTGGCAGTATCGAGCGGGCACTCAGGCTCAGGACTATATTCAGGGCATGCCGAATGTTGAGAATGAGATAACTGTTAATACAGAACTGAAATCAGGTACACCATGGGTTCGCTCTGTCACCAACACGCAATTGTCTGCTATCCGGGTTCGCTTTGGCTGGCCTTCATTGCAGCGTCAGGCTGATAACGGTGATGTTGGCGGTTACCGTATTGAATATGCGATTGATGTTTCTACCGATGGTGGAGCATATTCGACACTGCTCAATACTGCGATAGATGGTAAAACGACAACGCTTTACGAGCGCTCTCATCGAATCAATTTACCCAAAGCCAGAACCGGGTGGCAGATCCGCTCCAGACGCATCACAGCTAACGCTAACTCTGGTCGTATTGCCGATAGAATGAACACAGAGGCTATTTCTGAAGTCATTGATGCCAAGTTGTGCTATCCGAATACTGCACTTCTTTATATCGAATTTGACGCTACTCAATTCCAGAATATACCTGCAATTTCTTGTGAGCCAAAAGGTAGAGTAATCCGCGTTCCGACGAATTACGACCCGGACACTCGGAGTTACTCCGGCGTTTGGGATGGTTCATTTAAGTGGGCATATACCAATAACCCTGCCTGGGTATTTTACGACATTGTATTAGCTGAACGATTTGGGCTTGGGCGGCGCATAGATGTAACGCAGGTTGATAAGTGGGAGTTATACCGGATCGGTCAATACTGTGACCAACTTGTTCCTGATGGGCGAGGTGGCAGTGGAACAGAGCCGCGCTTTACTTGTGACGTGTATATTCAATCTCAGTCTGAAGCATTCACTGTATTACGTGATTTGGCTGCTATTTTCCGTGGGATGACGTATTGGGGAAATAATCAGCTTTGTGCCTTGGCTGATATGCCACGTGATGTTGATTATATTTTCACGCGAGCCAACGTTATTGATGGTCGTTTTACATATGGCGGTGGTTCAGAGAAGAAGCGTTATACCACTGCCATGGTTAGCTGGAGCGACCCTTTAAACAACTTTCAAGATGCAATAGAAGCAGTATCAGATAATGACTTAGTGCGTCGTTACGGTATCAACCAGATCGATATGACGGCAATAGGGTGTATCAGACAGACTGAAGCCAATCGCCGTGGCCGCTGGGCATTACTGACGAACAGTAAAGATCGAATTGTAAACTTCAACGTGGGACTTGATGGTGCAATTCCTTTACCTGGTCACATTATTGGTATTGCGGATGAAATGTTGTCAGGTAGAAATACCGGCGGCCGCATCAGCTCTATTTCAGGGCGCAATATCACACTGGATCGCATCGCTGACGTAAAAGTGGGTGACAGATTACTGGTTAACTTACCTGGTGGCTCAGCACAAGGCAGGACAGTGCAGGCTGTTAACGGAAAAGTAGTCACTGTAACTATGGCCTACAGTGAAATACCTGTAGTTGAAAGTGGATGGTCAGTTGATGCGGATGATTTGGCTATTCAACAATATCGTGTCACCGGCATCGCTGATAACGATGACAATACATATTCAATTTCTGCCGTTCAGCATGACCCCGATAAATATGAGCGAATAGATACGGGTGCTCGCATTGATGAGCGGCCCATCAGCGTAATCCCACCTGGTGTTCAGCCGCCACCAACGAATGTGGTAATCGATAGCTTCTCTGCGCTCTCACAAGGAATCGCAGTAACTACCTTGCGTGTTACATGGGAGCCGGCAGCCAGTGCAATAGCATACGAAGCTGAATGGCGACGCGATAACGGGAATTGGATATCAGCACCAAGGACATCGGCACAAGGCTTTCAAGTCGAGGGGATATACGCCGGGCAATATCAGGCTCGCGTTCGCGCTATTAACCCCTCGGAGATATCCAGTATCTGGGCCAACTCAGCAGAAACCCTACTGAAGGGTAAAGAGGGTACTCCAGCGAAGCCCGTTGGTCTTGTTGCAACACCGATGGTATTCGGCATTGCACTAAACTGGGGCTTCCCTGCGGGCGCTGAAGATACGTTAAAGACAGAGATTCACTCAAGTTTGTCTGCAGACGGTGCCAATTCCATGCTTTTAACTGATGTGCCTTATCCGCAACGAGCTTATACGATGCAAGGGCTTGCCGCTGGGCATGTATTCTGGTTTTGTGCCCGACTTGTTGACCGAACTGGCAACCAGGGTGAATGGACGGACTGGATACGCGGTGTGTCAGAAACAGACGGTTCGATTCTGTTGGACTGGATCGGTGATGACATCATCAATAATACCGATGCCGGTAAAAACCTTATCGGGCGCATTGAGCTAACAGAAACTGAAATAGACAGTGCAAAAACGCGCATTGAGCTAACAGAAACTGAAATTGACGATACAAAAACGCACGTAACGAGTATTGCTGCATCTGTTATTGAAACAGCGCTGGCTAGTGATGCCAATGCAATCCAGCAGTGGTCAAATTACGGGAATAATCGCGCAGGTATTATCGAAGTTAGACAGACGGTCGCTGATAATGAAAAGTCTTTTGCTGAATATCAGCAACTGATTATTGTTACCTTCAAAGGTGTTGAAGCCAGTATTGTCGATGTCCGTCAAACCCAGGCTACTGCTAATGAAGCGTTTGCCAAGTTCCAACAGCAAACTGTTGCTGATCTGGGTGATGCGCACTCTGCTATCGAGCAAGTCAGTACCGCGCAATCGACTACGGACAAAGCACTAACAGAGTACAAAAATAATACGAATACCCGCTTTGAAAACAATGAAGCGGGTATTGCTGATATTCGTACTTCTGTATCCGATGTTGATAAAGCGCTCTCTTTGCTTGAGCAACAGACTGTAGCCGAGTTCGATAATGGCGCTCAAGCTGATATAGAGAATGCGTTATCGAACGATAAGAATGCCCAGTCTCAGCGTGAAGAATCGGGTCGTATAAGAGCCAGGGTTACAACTGTTGAAACCGCTCAGGCTACGGCAGACAAGTCATTTGCTGAATATCAGCAGCAAGTGTCAGCGGAGTTCAAAGGGACTAATTCCAGTATATCTGATGTGCGGACAGCTCAATCCACAACAGATAAAGCCCTTGCAACATTCCAACAGCAAACTGTTGCAGATCTGGGAGATGTGCACTCTGCAATTGAGCAAGTCAGTACTGCGCAATCGACAACAGATAAAGCACTAACAGAGTACAAAAATAACACTAATACTCGCTTTGACGGTAACGAAGCGGATATTGCTGATATTCGTATTTCTGTATCCAGTGCTGAATCTGCGTTATCTACACTTGAACAACAAACCGTTGCTGAGTTTAATAACGGCGCTCAAGCTGATATAGAGAATGCATTATCTAACGATAAAAATGCTCAGTCTCAGCGTGAGGAATCGGGTCGTATAAGAGCCAGGGTTACAACTGTTGAAACCGCTCAGGCTACAGCAGATCAATCGTTTGCTGAATATCGACAGCAAGTATCCGCAGAGTTTAAAAACGCTAATTCAAGCATATCTGATGTGCGTACAGCTCAAGCCACGGCAGATAAGTCACTGTCTGACTATAAGCAAACTGTTGCCGCTGATTTTAAAGGCGTAAATGCAGCAGTGCAGGAAACGTCATCCGCTCTTGTTGATTTTAAGGGAATTGTTTCAGCACAATGGGGGATTAAACTCGGCGTAAATAAAGATGGGATATATTATGCAGCCGGAATAAGTATGGGACTTGAGGACACCCCAGAAGGTATGCAAAGCGAAATTGTATTTCTTGCGAATAATTTTCTTGTCATGTCAGAAATCAACGGAAAGCCGAAAGCCTTTTTTGCAATTAAAAATGGTCAAACAATTATGGATACCGCATTTATCGGTGTTGCGACAATCGGTCGAGTTCATATGACCGATACATTGCAGTCAGATAATTACGTTCCAGCATCGACGGGTCTAATTATTGATTTTAAAACTGGGAAAATGGAAATTAATGGGATAACTCCCGGAGGAGGTCGGCATGTCGTCAATAATAACGGCTCGTACATCTATAATGAAGCGGGTGTTCTTGTTTGTGAGTATGGTCTTCTTTCTTAGTATATTGACTGGTTGCATGTCATTAAATAAGCCACCTCCAACAATAAATATTAATGGAGTATGGGAATGCCGCGCTACGGTTTAAGAATAAGGAATTCTGATGGTAGCTCATTTATTTTTAATGAAAGAACTACCATGTCGAAAATATTAGGTGCTGGTAGTAAAGGAATAACATATGAAGAATGGTATACAGGTATTCAAATTCCTATGGGGCATGAATACTTTATGTGGATGTCTTCTTATGCGTGGATTAATTATGATGTGAGCAATTCTCAATGGGTGCCAAACGGATATGCGTATAATCAACCTTATCTTGATGGTAATAGAATGTTGAGAGTTTATTCGGTAAATTATCGCAATGTTATCCCCTCTACTTACTACGGTGTATTTTCATGGCCACAAGGTGGAACACCGGGCAAGTATGGTTTAAAAATTAACGGTAAAAATAACTTTGCATCAATAACAGACGTATCATCTTTCTCTGTACTTTTATGGAAAGGTGAGGTTGATATATATAATGGATGGTTGCCGAAGGTTATTAATCCAGCATTCACAATGGATAGGGTAGTTTGTTTTTTTTACACAACTGACCAAAGTAAAACGATATGTATGTCACCTAACCCTAATGACCTAGCATATAAAGTGTGGAATGTTAATGGTGGGCAATCGGGAGGGACTGTAAGGGCTAAAGTGTGCATATTTGGTAATGGTCCAATAGCAAAAGCGAAGTATGGACTTCAAATACGTAATTCAGCCGGGCAGGTAGTATATAATTCTGGAACGGAAATATTTGCCAAGCCAATATTAACTAGCCTTGCCGGTTTATCACTTGGTCAATTCAGGAGCGTGGCGGGTATTGCAAGACCGATGTATGCACCCTCAAATATTGGCGCTCTGTATTCATATCCATGGCAAGTAAATGTATGGGTAAGCAGCAACGGATATCAATTATGCCCGGCATGGGGATGGTCTAAAAATCAACCCAAATCGCGTGGGCCATATACTTATTATCTATCAGATATTCCCATCCTCTCACTAGATGCATCTGATTATTTTAATTTTTAAGGATTAACTATGTCTTGGTATGGTTTGGGTTCTATCGCGTGTTCAGGAACGACAGTGACCGGAACAGGAACAAAGTGGAAAGATAATAAATTAGGAATTGGCGCAGGTCAGGCGCTTCTTATTCCCGGCTCCGGCACTGTGAAGATATATGAAATAAAGAGTGTAGATAGTGATACTAAAATCACTCTGGTATCGTCACCGGGCACGATTGTGGTGGGTCAGGCTTATGCAATTATGTCGTTCTATACTGATTCGGTTCCTGACTTTGCCCGCCGCCTGTCTGCCCAGTTGTCTTATTATCAATCGCAGATGGACGGCTGGCAGCAAATACTAACAGGAACGGGCGATATAACGCTAACAGCGCCGGATAATACGACTGTTGTTATTCCTTCAATGTCAAAATTAACAAACTGGGTTACAGATTTACAAAGTTTAGGTATTGGCTTGCCGCGTATAGTTACTGTCGATAATTTTGATTTCCAGACGTTTGTGTACACAACCGGTGCATGTTATATGACAAACTCAGGGAATTGGTTAAATGTACCAAATGGGGTTATATACGGTAATTACTCAATCGGTATGACTGTCAATTATATAACTGGTTCTAGCGTTAGTCTTACATTAAGGCCAAATACGGTAAGCAACACTAACTTTAAAGTATATGAATTAATTTCTACAGGGGCTATCGGATCTAGAACATTTGTAGTGCGGGAGATACCAACGTCAGCTAACCCCGTACCCATTTCTGGCGGCGGAACCGGTGCGACAACTGCTGCTGGTGCTCTTACAGCTCTAGGGCTAACAGATATTGGTATTGGTTTGCTAAATCAACCAGATATACCGAACTTTGACTGGCAAAACTTTGCATTTACATCTGGGGGTAATTACGCCACAAGTTACAATTCATGGATAAATCCGCCCACTGGAGTGATTTATAACGCAGGTACTCGCGTAAGCATTCGGGTGATTTATATTTCTAATATCGCTGCTGGGCCTCGCATGGGATTAGAAATAACGCCGGATACGGGCGCGCTGGCTAACTTTAAAGTTTATAAACTGCTGTGCGTAGGTAAAGCCGGTTCGCGAGTGTTTACTTTCAATCAAGATTGGAACTCGGCGATTCCTATACCGCTTTCTGGCGGCGGGTTGGGTGCAACTACGGCTGCTGGAGCTATTGCAAACTTAGAACTGGGTGAAGGAAGTTTAGCCCCTATTGGCGTTCCACTTCTTTACCCCTCAACAGCGCCGGTAACTTCAGGATATCTAAAGTGCAATGCTTCACCCTTCAGTAAAACAATATATCCACGTTTAGCTGCTGTATATCCATCGGGCGTAACGCCAGATGTGCGCAGCGATAAC
>JAHDVF020001348.1:0-50000 GCA_022606425.2 Lepidostoma basale
TACTAATGTTAACTTATTGAAAGCTAGGGCATTAACATTGTGGAATTCCATAGTTCATTAATACACTTAGGAAATTGAAAATAACTTTTTTTTGTGAATGTATACTTATACTTGTACACGAATCCTGGATTTCACCCATGGTGGGTGATTAATTCATGAAATTTAATTGTATCTCAATAGAGACGAAGATGCAAACTGGAAACTGAATATGGTTGATCAAGGTTTTTACCGGACTTATGACCCGTCATTGGTTGGGTTAAGCGCACGCTTTATGTAATTACAACATTCCCCATTCCACCTATTTTCTTTATGACCATGTAAGACAAATTTTTGGAGGTTGTATATATGCTACAAATCTATACTTATCTTCACATGTCAGTTTCAATTGGCCATCTATGTAGATTTGATTACATATGTTAATCTTTTTAAGATTAATCCATATAATCCACACACTATGGAGATTAATTTTTCGCATTTAGCAAACTACTTTATTAACACAATGGGAAGGCTATCGCCATTAGCGCATTGTTTAGAAGCCGCCTGGAGATATCACTCCTATCTATATGCCAAAGAATTGACCAGAATGATTAATTGAGATACAATTAAATTTCAGAAAATAACTTTGTTTATAATCCACAAAATATTAAAAAACACTACATATTTCGGAGGGTACCTCCATCTTCGGGTATATATACTCGTATAATAAAACCTAAACAAAGTAAGACTAATATAAAAAAACTTTTTTATATTTGTCTTTCTTTGTTTAGTTTTATTATGTATTTACACCTGGATAATGTCGTGTTTTTTTCAATTTTGAATACCCTCCGAAACATGTGTTTATTTCAGTTTTTTTAATTATAAACAAAGTTATTTTCAATTTCCTAAGTGTAATACTTATGTAAACTTTATCGATTTGTATTGAAAGTTTTCAATGATATACGAGTACCATATACAATATCAACATTGAAAATAAATTCACTTGTTGTGTGTGACCACGTAAATTTTAAATATATATACAATATAAAAATAAAATGATGTTCTTTAATTTACTATTATACTTACAATTGTTATTTTAATTTTGTATTTTTTAGATAATTATATTAATATTATTTTTTAATAAAATCGTGTTTAATATCCCTGATTAGTATGTATATAATGTTTGCATGTTTATAACAATGTCACCAGTCTGCCGATGCCAGCTTGCCTGGCAAAACTGGTCCCAATCGAATAGTTGTGAAAAAAGAAAATCGTTTTATTTAATTATTAATTAAAATGAACTTTCATCATAAAATTTCAGAAAAATCATTAGTTAACTTTAAAAAAAAAACTTTACGTACTGTAAACGAACTTTTATCACGTAGCTCATCTTATCTCAATTACAGAATCGATTCTGCGAGGAATATTTGGCCCATTTACTTGAAAATTATCTATAATAGCCTGAATAATCTCCTTACCCCTACTTTCCCCGCAAACACACGCCCGTACATCTATCAAGACGTTGTTGATATAGGAAACGATGTCATCTCCAGGGATGAGTACACCCCCTTGGCCCCTGTAACAGAGTTGAAGGTAACTTGTTCAAAATATTCTCAAAAAACATGCAAAATTATATATGATAAATTCTAACTAACTAACTAATTAACCATCACGCCTCCTCGAAGCGGTACTTATGGAACGCTATACTGTAAACAAATTGCACTTTAAAAATTGTATCACTGTGTAAGAGCATTAATATGAAAGATGTTTTAGTCTTGATCGATATTATATTGAAAAAAAGTGCTTCATTATCAAACCGGACACTTTTTTAACCACCCTTGTTTTGTTTTATTTGCCGCGCTGCAGAACTAACCTGCCAATGGTTATGCCCGTGGGTAGGGCAATCTTATTGCTTAATCGGGTCTCCTTGGAGGTCGACATAATTCGTGATAGTGTGAGTTGCCTCAGGGATGCAATATCAATGTTATGATATTTTCTACTTCTTAAATCTTAATGTTTTTTTATGCTTCTCTTATAAATTCTTACGAGTATTATGTAATTGCAAACGATCTGGAATTATATGTCTGTAATGTTTGTGATTTTTATTCAAATAAATTAAATTTATATAAAATGTTACACTCACAAAAGTCAAACGTACGATCTTATTTATTGTTTCATGAACAATGGTGTAAAACTCCATATTGAATAATTAATACGAATGAAAAATGCATTTTTCTAAAAGTTTTATTATATTTTATATGAATGACTTGTTTCACCTATCTAAGGCATTATCAAATATGTTTCATCCAAATCAAAACATATCATTTGGCAATTCAAATTTTCGAAATCAAATCATTCATTCAATAAAGCCTTAAACAGGCGAAACATGTCATTTGCATAAAATTAAATAAAACTTATATAAAACAGACGTTTTAATTCATATTAATTATATGTGGTTTTGTTCTTGATTTTTAATGAGGCAGTGGTCTTACAGAATTAATCTCTTCTAAAAAAAATATTTACGACAGAAAGAGTTTGAAGAGTTTGATCTCTTAGATTAATGTGTGGATACTCTGTGTATGATAGAGTGTCGAATGAAAATATAAGAAGTGAATGCGGTGCGAATGATGGTGTCATGAACAAAATAATGAAAGGATCATTAAGATGGTTTGGACATATGGAAAGAATGAATGAAGAAAGAATGGTAAAAAAATTATATGTTAATGATGTAAATGGAACCAGAAATAGAGGAAGACCGAGGAAAACGTGGCACGATCAAATAAATCAAATATTCAATGTCGGCCATTTGAGGAGTCAGAGAAATCGACGCGCGTGCACGACACGATGTATTCATGTTGAGGAAGCGAGAGAAATATGTCAGGAAAGAAAAGTGTGGCAGTCCATTATTTCTGCCTACTCCTACGGGTAGACGGTGTGATGGTTAGTTAGTTATTTAGTTAAGAGTTTGAAGTTTTTTTTTTTTTTTTTGAAGGTTTCTAATTTCCTCGGCAGAGCCTTTAGAGGGTTGATTCCTCTGAGACAACTGATCAACTGGGGCCCTATATGGGGGCTCGTTCTCCAAGGTGACGGAGTTAACTTCATTGACTACCATGAAAATCAAAGAGGTATTGGACCAACCGGACCAAATGCCCTTTTACATACTCTGCCAAGACAATACAAGGTAAGTTTATGACTGTATGATCTAATGTATCTACAGTGCCTTCTATGGTGAAGTGCGAGCACAACCAATAGCCGTGGCTGGCTGCTGGCACGATACCACATGGAGGAAAAAATACATGCTTACCGAAAGCAAAGTCAGGATATATAAGGCATGCATCCACCCCATCATGACGTATGGGATAGAAATCAGAGCCGATACAAATAGGACTAAAAACCTTCTCAGAAATACGAACCCTATGCTTCCATCTCAGGCAGAACTCTCATAGATCGGATCAGAAATGAGACGGTAAGGACTGTGTTTAATGTTGAGGACATAGTAAGATGGGAAAGAAGCAATAGGCGCTTTTGGAGAGATCATGTGGACCCCATGAAGAATACACGAATTTGTAAAAATGTTGAAAGTTGAAATTCCAACAGTGAGAGATTACCAATAAAATAGCCGAAGATATGGAGAGATGGCTGTACATCATCATCTCAGGACATCTCACCATCATAAACAGATCATTAGACCTTAACTAAGATGAAAAAGAGTTCAATCTAATAGGTACACTATCTGTAATATACAGTCTACGAGTATTGAGTTTCTTTGAAATGTTTCAATCAAAAGAATCAGCGGCAGATTTCCTGAGCGGTGATCTGTGACCAGATTAAGGAAATGACCGTGGGAGACCTTTACTCGGCGGTGTGAACTAAAAAAAAAATTTGAGGCGTGTTGTTTTAGCTATTGGCAGCTCCATGGAACACAAGCTCCATGGAAATGAAGAAAGAGGAATAAGTTACATAAATAAAAAAATTCCACTCTTCAATGAGTTGAGTTATTTTTCATAAAACGGATTATCTCTGATCAATCTGTCAAGGAACTAAATTTTGCTTTCATAAATCTTACACTCGCAAGAGCCGAAGCTCGAGAGGAATGTCAGGACAGAGCACTATCGCTGTCCATTCTCTCTGCCTCCCCATCCGAAGAAACGGCGTGATGGTTGGTTAGTTAGTTATTTTGTTATAAAATTTCACACAATAAATTATGGTAAAATATAATTTAATTAATATTGCTCTTTTTATCTGATTTTAAGGCTGCTACCGCTTTCAACTTGGCCCACCCATACGGAGAACCTCATGTCTTCAGTAGTTATTGGTTTTCCAACGTCAACCATGGACCACCTCAAGACTCGAATGAAAATATTATTTCTCCAACAATCACCGCGGTAAAAAAAATATTATTGCTTCAACAATTACCCCGGTAATGAAAATGTTATTTCTCCAACAATCACCTTGGCAATGAAAATGTTATTTCTCCAACAATCACCCTTGCAATGAAAATGTTATTTCTCCAGCAGTCACACTGGTAATGAATGTTACTTCTTCAACAATCACCCTGGTAATGAATGTTATTTCTCCACCAATCACCCTTGTAATGAAAATGTTATTTCTCTAACAATCACACTGGTAATGAATGTTATTTCTCCAACAATGACACTGGTAATGAATGTTATTTTTCCAACAATCGCCCTAGTAATGAATGATTTTCTCCAAGAATCACCCTGGTAATGAATGATTTTATTTAACAATCACCCTGGTAATGAATGTTATTTCTCCAACAATCATCCTGGTAATGAAAATGTTGTTTTTCCAACAATCACACTGGTAATGAAAATTTTATTTCTCCAACAATCACCCTGGTAATGAAAATGCTATAATATTTCTCCAACAATCACCCTGGTAATGAATTTTTTTAATAGTCAGACTTTTTTTAAATTATATATAAATCAGATCAGGATCAGACCTATCAAAGTAGCCACGCTAGGTAGTGTTCCCATCGCGTGATCATTAAAAAAATACGATAAAATGTAATAAAAACTTTAAATCTCTAAAGGCACTTATCCCGATTTTATCCTTTTTGCCAGTTCCTAGCTTCACTCCCATACGTAAGAGCTGGCACTAGAACTCCCTTATGTACTGCCATATTTGCTTTAGTTCAAATATTTCTATTTGCAGTGATGGTTATATGCTTTCCTGTAAAACCAATGTTTGCTATACAGAGTGCCGTAATCACCAAGATATTGATCAACATATAGTTACAACATGTTGAATGTATACAAATACTTGTAGACAAATACTGGATTTTACCCATTGCGGGTTTTCAATTCAAGGATTAATTGTATCTCAATAGAGACGAAGATGCAAATTGGAAACAGAATATGGTTATCGAGGTGTTTACAGGACTTATGACCTGTCATTGGTTGGGTTAAGCGCACGCTTTACGTAATACAACATTCTCCATTCCACCTTTTTTCCTATGACCACCATGTCTGACAATTTTTGGATGGAAGTTGTTATATGTTAATCTGTAACACCACACTTCACATGGTAGTTTCAATCTACACACTAGCGCCATCTATGAAGATTGGATTTAAAATCCAATCTTGCGCTTAACCCAACCAATGACAGGTCATAAGTCCTGTAAACACCTCGATCACCATATTCTGTTTCCAATTTGCATCTTTGTCTCTATTGAGATACAATTAATCAATTTAAATTATTCAATTCATTTTCAGACCGGGGGCTGCGGAAATGGCTGGGTATGCGAGCATAGATGGAGGCAGGTTTACAACTTGGTTGACTTCAGGATCGTTGTCAATGGAACTACTCTCATTAACTGGTGGGATAATGGAGCTAATCAGATTGCTTTTGGCAGAGGAAGAAGAGGCTTCATCGCTTTTAATCACGACATTGTAGACCTCAACAAGACGCTTCAGGTAACCAGTCCTTTCGGCAACATATAATCAGACATACTGAATACCCTTTATTTATTTCCTTCCTTTATTCAACCAGGTGTAGGCAGAGAAAATGGCTACACTACTCAATCCTGACAAATCTCTCTAGATTCCTCCACATTCATACAACGAGTCATACACGAACGACGATTCTTGCGACTTCTTACATGACCAACCTTTAAAATTTTATTAGTTTGGTCATGCCATGTTTTTCTCGGTCTACCTCGAATTTGTACTTCATTTACGTCGTTAACGTATATTTTCATACATCCATGCGCTCCATATATCCGAACCAACGCAGCGAACCTTTTATAATTTCATTCATAATACACCTTTTTCCACTCTAAATTCCTTTCTTATATCAGCATTTAAAAATTCTGACGTACATCATTCTATCACACATACGTCCAAGGGACCTCATCTCTACCGCATTTATTCTGCTATCATCCTTCTTCTGCCAGTTTCATGCTTCACGTCCATACATAAGGGTTCACTTTTTATATTCTATGGCTAATTTCGTTCATTATTAACATTTTAAATATTCTATAGCTTTATTATTCATTTATTCAACTTCCACATATTTTAATGCTGATTCCTTCCTATAATCACCTTTCACATATTCTACAGTTTATATCTTCCTTATATTCACATATTCTAAGGCTTATTATCTTTATGCACTATTTTCTAGAAGTTTTATTTCATTTAATGGGAATGACATGTTTCGCCATGCTAAGATATTATCAACTGTGATAATAATAATGCCTTAGCAATGCAAACTGCTGACTTGGAGAGAAGTGCAGGGCGGCAAAGAGAAGTGCAGGGCGACCTCAACTACGGTGGAAGGATGATCTGAACAGACACGTCGGAATAACCTGGATGCAGTCTGCACAAGACAGAGTGACATGGAAGCGAATGGAGGAGACCTTTGTCCAGGAGTGGACGGGAATAAGCTTAGAAAGAAGAGGAAGAAGAAGGAGGAAGAATCAATGCAAAAATGTCTTTACAATAAAATGAAACTGTAGGTTAAATGCATGACCCACATAAGTGGACTTCGACTGCTGAACCAGCATATTTCATGATGAAATATATTACACGAATAACCGAAAACGCCTGACTTAGGACCTACTTATCGCAATGATGACATACATTTCATAGGCAAAAGTGATGACTCAGGGCCCAGATTTATTCACACAGGTCACTAGGTCACTAGAGCAGAGCATCGTGTGCAAAGGGAAGCAAAGCATATAAAAGCGGTACTTCCGACCACCCAAGACATCAGTCAGTATTACAGCTTCTAACAGACACGAGTCTACGTTAATAAGTCTACGCAACGAGGGATCTCGGACACCCTCCCTACTACATCATTCTTTCTTGCGACTTCTAACCGACACGAGTCTACGCCGTCAAGTCTACGTACAAGAACCTCCGACTCTCCCGCCGAGCTACGCTACTATCTACACTGCTACGCCACGTAACTTCCGACGAGTCTTCGCTTCAGCTGACCGCGCTACTACCCAGCGTGTCATCATCCTCTACTGCTCACCGCCAGGACTCCGCCCCCGCTGCTATCGACGTCCTGGCCTACGCTCCATTACGAGTACATAATACTGTTAACGTATGATTACTTGTGAACTGCAATAAACGCTGAAACTTCCACTGCTTTTAACTCTCACCACATCCCCCAAAAAACTTCTAGGAAACGTTTTGATTCGTATTAATAAGCAGAATATATTGTTTTTATTTTAACGTGCATATTTTTCCAGACTGGGTTACCAGCCGGAACCTATTGCGATGTTTATGCCGGAGAGAGGGTTGGAACAAGGTGCACCGGCAGATCTGTGGTGGTGTATGCCGATGGCACAGCTAACATTTATATTCCTAAACACCACACAGATTCAGTTATCTGCATTCATGTTGGAGTCAGGGTAATTATTAGACATATCCATTATTAACTAAAAGACTCACACACTAACTAAACTAACTAACAGTAGCGGTACTCCCATAGAAGCCCAGAAGCCCGGCTTGCGTAAGTAATTTTGAATCAAGACCCCCAAATCTAAGTAATCATGCCCCCGCATTAACCAACAACCCACCAAATCACCTTCCAACAATGTTCCCATCAGACGTAAGAGGACTAGCCACAAGAGCTGAACCTCTGTAAACCGGAAGAGGTTTTGATTCAAAATTTCTTACGCAAGCCGGACTTCTGGGCTTCTATGGGAGTACCGCCACTGCTAACTAACTAACCATCACGCCGGCTCCCCGAAGGGGTAGGCAGAAAGAATAGACTGCCACACTTTTCTTTCCTGACATATTTCTCTCGCTTCCTCAACATTCATACATCGTGTCATGCACGCGCGTCGATTTCTCTGACTCCTCAAAAATTTAAAACACTGTTATAATATAACTTTTTTTTTTATTCACTTAGAGTGTCGCGACAGCTGTTTCGCCAACCGATGTTGGCATCATCATGTGTTACAGTTTATTGCCAAAAACGGTCGGAGCTTTTTCGCCAACCGATGTTGGCATCATCAGGTGTTACAGTTTATTGCCAACATCGGTTGACGAAACAGCTGTCGCGGTTGGTACAAGAATACCATAATTACATTAGATTCTCAAACTTCGTTTTAAGATATTTGCGAGCTTATGAATGAAAAAAAAACACAATTGGACACGTGGAAAGAATAAATTTAGTTCATTAATGAAATAATTGGAACAGGAAACAGGGAAACAATTTTTTTTATCACAATTTTAATTGTTTTAAAATATCGATATAAGAATGATAAACCAAAATGTTTAAACAACTGTTTTTTTTTTCAGTCCCGTATTCCTTGAATTCCTGCTGGCATTAATTAAGAAAAACATGGATTTATATTTTAAGTCTACAATATGTAAATATCTATAAAAATACATGAAGTATGCATACAACAAAAATGCTAAAAATGATATTTAAAAAATATATATATTCTGTAAAATTTATTATTTGAAATAAAAAAAATCGATTTTATTAGAAGTTATGAATTACTAAGCCAAGTTATTGGTATATACATGTATAGTGATAATACTGGATCCTGACTCCTTCTCATTGTGTTTTACGGCCATCCCCAAGGTAGATGACTCCCCCACAGACCGCCAAAGACATGGATCGACAGCTGGGAGTCGACCTCGTAGGAGGCCAAATCATCTTAAAAAACAGGCCACAAGACCTACACGAAAAAGAAGAAAGAATAAGATTTATTAATAATACAAAATATTTAAGTAGTTCTTAGTAAGTAACGATTTAATGATAAAAAAAATCTACTCTTACAAACTCAAATGAGTACTTCTACAGAAGTAAGATAATGCTCCTTCAGAACAATAAGATAGTGTTGATAATTAAAATGTTGTTTAAGAAAGTGTTGATAATTAAAATTAATAAATTAAATGCTTATATTTAGAACTAATTGTATCTCAATAGAGACAAAGATGTAAATAAATTGGAAACAGAATATGGTGGTCGAGGCGTTTACAGGACTTAGACCATCTATGCTGTCGCTGTCAGAGATATTTATCAACAAAAATACTCTCCCCAGCGCTGCCGAGATCTCGAAATATCTCCGGATTAATCTAAAGATAAGTTATGATATACCTATCTCTTCAAAACTGCATAGAGTTGGTGGTCACCATTCCCAAATAAAATGCAGTGGTATAAAGCCACGGATAGCTACCATTCACTCTCATGCATGCAGAATCGTTTTCTGAACCCTCTCCAGCATAACGGAATATCTCTCCTCGTGAGGACTATATCACTTCGAGTCTGCTCCGAACCAATGAGTTGTATAGGAATCGGACCATATTGGGACCTCGGAAATCTCTAGTCCGAATAATGACGCCTTAGATCCTCAGGCTAACACAAATATTAGAAAAGTCCTTAAAGTAGATCAAGAAAGGCGTTTCTTAAAATGTTATCATAATCATGCAAGAATTTATATAATCCATTGTTTTGGCGGGAACACTTTGTTATTTTAACATTATTCACTGTTAAATCAAAATTGAGTTTATTTTTTATAAAATCGTCGCGACAGCTGTTTCGGTAACCGATGTTAGCATCAAGGTGTTACAAAAAACTAAAGATAAATGCAGAAAGATTTCATTTATATAGTATTAAATTTTGAATGAAGTTAATCTCTTTTTGATCTTTAATATCAATTTAAAGATCAAAGAAAGATTAACTTCATTAAAAATGTAATACTATGTTAATGAAATCTTTCTGTATTTATCTTCAATTATTTTAACACCTGATGATGGTAACATCGATTACCGAAACAGCTGTCGCGACGATTTTATAAAAAATAAACTCAATTTTGATATAAAAACGGTGTTTTTAATTTCACAGTGTATAAGAATTTATATGTTAATGGTTTAAGATATTTCAAATATATTAATTATTATGAGTATATTATTCCATTTAATTCTTTCGCATTCCGTGGACTCAATCGATGTATTCTTCTCGTCTGCAATAATAGTTCGTTTTGAAACATCTTATTCTTCAAGTGCCCTGTCGGGTCCCCCAACGTTGGCGATCACCTTGACGAACCAGTCCCTGTTCTGCGCTGTTTGGAACAGCTCCTCCACACTTCGGATGCTGGTCCACTCCCTCACGTTTCGCAGCCGGGATATCTGTCTCCTACTGGGCTCTCGGCATCCCTCAATTTTGCCCTCCAATATCAGTTGGAGAAGGTGGTACTTTTCCCCACGCAGTACATGACCCCGATGTGAAATCTTCCGAACCTTGAGAGTTGACAACAGCTCCCTGTCAACTCTAGCTCGCCTCAGGACTTCGGTATTGGTAATCATGTCTGTCCAGGGAATTCTGAGCATTCGGCGATGGAGCCACATTTCAAATGCTTCCAGTCTGTTCATTGAGTTGACTTTCAGGGTCCACGTTTCACATTCATACAATAAAACAGACCACACATAGCATTTGATCATTCTCTGGAGTTTCAAATTTATGTTATCATTGCAGAAGAGTGATTTCATTTTATTAAATGTAGCTCTTGCTGCCTCAATTCCGCATTTTATCTCTACACCTGGGTCAAGAGATTGCGTAAGTATGCTTTTCCACGTTACGGCCGTTCAAATGCAATACTGACCCACTGTAATCAAGCCGTCCGAATGTCATCCATTGGGTTTAATTGACATTTATTGTTAGACCCAATTTCGAAATATATTATAATATAATCAAATAATTAACTTTTCTTATATATTAGCCCAAATTTTCTATTATGGATGCATTAAACAGTGTTTCTTTTTTTAATTTTTAACACAACACCTACTTTATTAAATATAAACATTAAAAATTTAAAAAAAAACATGTTATGGTGATGTGTACAAAGTTTAAAAAAATAATCATTGTTCAAATAATCAACTATTAAATTTACAACATTCTTATACCAACAAACAAACCATCACGCCGTTTCGTCGCAGAGGTAAGCAGAAAGAATGGACCGCCACACAACTCTATCCTGGCATACCTCTCTAGATTCCTCCACATTCATACAAAGAGTCACTCACTAACGTCGGTTCTTCCGACTTCTAACATGACCAACCTTTAAAATTTTATTAATTTGGTCATGCTACATTTTCCTCGGTCTGTTTCGACTCCGTACTCCATTTACATCATTAACGTATACTTTATTAACCATTCTTTCTCCATCCATGCGCTTCATATGTCCGAACCAACGCAGCGATCCTTTCATATTTTTTTTTCACAATACCTTCTTCTGCTCTACACTCCTTTCTTATATCAGCATTTGAGATTCTGTCGTAATATCACATTTTTTATTATACCGATGTAGGCATCATCAGGTGGTACAAATAAAATCAGTTAAGAAGTGATGCCAGCAGCGGTTAGCGAAACAGCTGTGTCATCATTCTCAAAAATTGTATAATAAAAAATATAAATATATATTATAACAGTGCTGTAAATCTAACAGCGAATAATATTGAAATATCATAGTGTTTTGGACAAAACAATGGACTATGTGATTAAATAACTTTTAGCTCAAACACGAAAACAATAAAAATAAACTTATTAAATTAAATAAACATTTTAAGTATGGTATTTACATGAACCATTTATAATGAATGTCTAGATGCCCATTAGAATCGTCATGAACTAATTATTATAGAAGATAAAAGTAATGTACCAAACAACTAAAACATGTTAATGGATTTATTTGTCACGGAATTTTTTAACATAAAGCAACCCCCGATTCTACATGTTTCATAGACTAACTAGTCTCAGTGAATACAGTCATCAGAAAGGTATGTTTAATATTTTCGTAATATATTTATTTAAAAAAAAATGTATAAAAGACTTACACAAAGTGGGCAATGGAGAATATGTTAGAATTAAACATAAAAAATGCGTTACAATGACATTTACGCGTTCTCCAAGACCAATTGGTTTGAAGCAGGAGTTCGAATGGGAAGTTCTTATGTATCCACCCTATAGTCCGAACCTGACACCAAATGACTACCACCTGTTCCTGTCTATGGCCAACGCGCTTGGGGATACAAATTTGGCCTCAATAGAGGCCTGTGAAAATTGATTGTCCAAGTTTTTTGCCAATAGGGACAAGGGCTTCTACTAGAGGGGCATTATGAAGTTGGATTCTCGTTGGCAACAGGTTATCAAACAGAACGGCGCATATTTGACTTAAATCGGATGATTATAATACTTTTTATAAAGCATTGAAATAAAGCGAAAAATACGAAATTATTTTTCCCCAACCTTATATTATATTAACAATAAGCCTCTGGAACGAGTTTCCAAAATAAAGTATCTCAGTATCGTATTTGATCCCAGAATGACTTTTTCTGATGACGTGTTAATGTTGGCAACGACTGGCTATAAACATCTTAAGAACTTCGTCTTAAGAAAATTAAAACTTCTTATGCACAAATATATTTCTACTACCTCGGACCCAAACTATATATTAAAATAAAAAAAACTATAAACGACCCACCAAATATATTTATGTATATGCACAATTACAAAAAACACGTTGATTCATAGACATGTAAAAAAGACCGGTTTGAATATAGTATACTAGTATATTCAAAAACAATAATATAGTATACTATAGTATACTAGACAACTAATTTCAAGTTATTTCCTTTAAGATATGTTTTGTTCCCCTTGTTCATTAATTGTTCCCTTAATTATATAAAATGTTTTATATATTGAGATGTTGTAGAGAGTATAAAATGCCTCCCTAGAACGGGTTATCCCAGCTGGAAGATATTAAAACCATGTACTCGGTAAATTATCAATAAAAATGTTCAGATTTTAATTATAATAATATAAATGTATTTAGTTTTAGTGGTAAACCAGTCACCATGGGATTTATTATGACGTTCGTGGTCTTGGCCATGGCTGTCTCGGCCATGTCACATAAGAACCCTTACTATATGCCAGGTAGATCAGTGGTCGTTAATCTACTTGAGTGGAAGTGGATTGACATCGCTTTGGAATGTGAGAGGTTCCTTGGACCAAATGGATTTGCGGGAGTCCAGGTAATTATATCTCTTTGTTAATAAAATAAACAATTTATTTAATAATAAATCAGATACTTTCTTAAACCATACTCAGCTATAGATCCTAACATATACATTTTAACTCAGTTACAAAAAAAATTTAAGTTTAACTTAAGATATATTTTATATAAAGTAGACATTTCTCATTTATAAAACATGCATGCGACCTATCATGACGTACGCTGTAGAGACGCGGGCCGACAATGTGCGAACCAAGGGAATAGTGAGAACATCGGAGATGAAGGTCCTAAGATCAATTACGGGAAAAAGTTTCCGAGATCGTGTCCACAACGTAGACATAAGAAAAACTTGCGAAATAGAGGATATCGTTCGGTGGAATAGATCCAGAAGAAGATACTGGAGGGACCATGTAGCCTGAATGGATGGTGACAGACTTGCATATAAAGCCGCTTATGAAATCCCCTTCGGACACCGCCCACCTGGAAGACCGCCTAAGAGATAGAAGGACAGCTGGACCTTATTATCCGACGAGACATGATTTCTGTGTCACAGATTATCAGATCTATTAAAAGAAGAAGACATTTCTCTCTCATATTTGAGAAAACATATGGTGTAGAGTGCGATTTGCAAAGGCTGGACCACTATCACAGAAATAATTAGTGCTTAAACAGAAATAATTAATGCATAAATTATTCGTTAAATGTATTATTTTTATACGAGTACTATACTTATTATAAATAAAAACTTTTTAGTGTTCAAATCATCAAAATCATAATTACTCATTTTCAAGTCTTCTCCAAGGGCAAAGATTAGGACCTTTTCTTTTCATTTTATACGTAAATTACAAAATTCTTATTTAATGTTAAATGTTATACTATGTATGAGTGTTGAGAATGCGAAGAAGTATGTCAGGAAAGAAAAGTGTGGCAGTTCATTATTTCTGCCTACCCCTTCAGAGAGACGGCGTTATGGTTAGTTAGTTTCTTATTAAATGATCAAATTTGAAAAACGGTCACAATTTATTTTTATAGGCGAAAACTGTTTAGCCAAACATTTAATAATTTTGAAGAATCAAATCAAATCAAATCAGTTTATTTCATCAACAGAAAATACAAAATTAATTTTTAAGGCATGTATTGAGAACAGGTAAAATAATATATTGTATATTGTATACTACCAGAAATGCATGAGAGATGGTTCAACATTAGGAAGACAGGATACTCTCCAGAATTAAGAGTATTTGCCTTCTGAACGTACTTGCCTAATATGAAAGACTCCGATCTCCGAGGAGACCGCGTTCAGCAGATTAATTGCTCTTCCCACCGGTGTCACCAGAAGCAGGTTGGTTCTGGCGGCCGGTAGGTAAAACAATCTATGCTGTCGCTGTCGGAGATATCAATCAGGGACAAAAGCCGAACACCCTCCAGCACGGCCGAGTTCTCGAAATATCCCCTGAGTAATCTAAAGAAATGGGTTATGAGATGTCCATCTATTCGAAGCTGCATCATAGTGATTCGGTCAAAATAATGACCAATCGCGTTTACTATCTAGAAAGATAAATACCACATTGTATTAAACGCTGATAAGATTATAACATATACTTCGGAGACTTAGACACTCACTAAACGTAATGAAATAAAGATGAACTGCTTCAAAAGGAAAATCCTCCGCAGAATCCTTAGACCCATTAAGGATGGTCAGGTGTGGAGAAGGAGATACAACACAGAGCTCTACAATCAATACCAGGACGTCAGCGTGGTCAATTTTATAAAGATTAACAGACTGCGCGTGCCAGGGCACTTGCACCGCATGAGGTATCTGGAGCTCCCCAAAAGAGTATTGTCTGACAATCCAATAGGCCAAGAAGCGTCGGCAGGTTGAGACTGCGATGGTTGGATGGTGCCGTGGCAAAGTGTCGGGTCCTGGAGCATTGTTTATTGTAGGGTATATATGTATACAGTGATTATAAATACAAATGCAAAATGAACAAACTAACAGTTAAATGAAGACATAAAAGGTTACCCGCCGCTTATCTGAAGCTATCATAGGACGCAGCGGCGCCCCTTCGCCAGTTCGCTCAAACAAACGGGTCCTGGAGCAGCAAAACCGGGAGGTGGCGGCCAGAAACAAGACGGGATGGAGACGTTTCTTGAAGGAGGTTAAGACCCACCAAAGGGTTGTAACCCCGAAGAATAATAATAGCTTCTCTAACCTTAAATATTAGATTAAATGCGATATATTAAATGTAAATCCCGGATGGATGAGGAACAGGCCTAGGAATTGTACGAGCGAAGCTGACGAAAGGGCGACGCTGCGCCCTATAACAGCCTCGGGTATGTGGTGGTAACACCCTTCACTACCCCTTTTCTAACCTTATAAACTCATTTGTATTTTTATATTATTATCATGAATTATTATTATTTATTAGTTCTCACTGTTTAAAAAAATAATTATCAGTACTTGTAATTTAATAAATAGCCCAGGTAAATTTTTCAAATTTGAATTATTGTATCGAATTTTAAATACGTTTTTATATTAGTCTTTCTTTATTTAGTTATTATTATATTTTTACACCAGAATGCACCATGTAATCTTTTTTAATATTTTTTTAATAATGAGTGTATTAAAGAAATTATTTTTAATTTCCTAAGTACTCGTATATTACTATGGAATTCCACAGTGTTAATGCCTTAGCGTTCAATAAATCGATATTTATCATAAACGTTTTTTATGAATTGGTAGATTAAATTAATGAAAATGTGGTCATTTGTTAGATACATGCATTTCTATTTCCCTTACAGATATCTCCTCCAACCGAAAACTTAAAAATCTTCCCCAGAACATACTTCGAAAGATACCAACCGATATCTTATTACTTAACTACCAGATCTGGAAATGAGGTCGCTCTCAAAGACATGATTACGAGATGTAACAATGTTGGAGTCAGGTAAAAAATATGTATTGACTATTCTATAGGGTTTTTTATTAACCAGAATAAATAAAATATAACTAACTAACTAACTAACTAACTTACCAACACGCCGTCTCCCCGGAGGGGTAGGCAGAAAGAATGGAACGCCACACTGTTCTGTCCTGACATACGTCTCTCGCTTCCTCTACATTCATACATCTTGTCATGCACGCACGTCGATTTTTCTGACTCCTCACGTGACCGACATTCAATATTTGATTGATTTGATCGTGCCACGTTTTCCTCGGCCTTCCTCTATTTCTAGCTCCGTTCACGCTGTTTACATATACCTTCTTTACCATTCTGTCTTCACTCATTCTTTCCATGTGTCCAAACCATCTTAATGACCCTTTCATTATTTTGTTCATAACACTTTCATTTGCACCACATTCACTTCTTATACTTGCATTTGTCACTCTATCATATACAGATTTGCCACACATTCGTCTTAGAGATCTCATTTCTACTGCATTTATTCTACTTTCATCCTTCTTTGCCAGTTCCATGCTTCACTTCCATACATAAGGGTCGGCACAAGAACACCATTATGCACTGCCATCTTAGCTTTTTGGATAGGCTTTTGTTTGCGATGACAACTTTAAGTGCACCATTTATTCTGCTGCCTGCCCCAACCCTTCTTTCAATATCCTTCTCCACCCTCCCATCCTTTGTAAACATACTTCCTAAATAAACAAATTCATCCACTTGTTCCAGATTTTCACCGTTTACACTAATGTTCCAGACTGTCATGCTTCCTTCTTTTTCGAAAATCATTGCCTTAGACTTATTCACATTCATCATCAAATCGTATCGCTTGCATACCTCATACATACTAGACACCAGGGCTTGCAGTTCGTGCTCGTTGTCTGCAAGTTGCACAGCGTCGTCCGCATACAACAAACAGCTTACTGAAACATCTT
Organism: Lepidostoma basale; assembly: GCA_022606425.2. Classification (NCBI taxonomy): domain Eukaryota; kingdom Metazoa; phylum Arthropoda; class Insecta; order Trichoptera; family Lepidostomatidae; genus Lepidostoma; species Lepidostoma basale. Next base: position 17,364 of record JAHDVF020001348.1, read on the forward strand.
CCATTTTTGCACCTGCTTCCAACCCTTTCAGCTCTTTCATACACTTGTCCATATATAGATTAAACAACCATGGAGACATTACACACCCCTGTTTGACACCTTTATTGATATCAAACCAGGCTGTAAGATCCCCATTTACTCTGACACTAGCAGTGCTTTCTGTGTACAGCGATGAATAATAAAATATACCAAGAGGCAATATGTAGAAAATCTGTGTATGATAGAGTGTCGAATGAAAATATAAGATAGGAATGCAGTGCGAATTAAAGTGTTATGAACAAAAATATTTTAAAAACCCAAACTAACTAACCATCACGCCGAAGGGGTAGACAGAAATAATGGACTGCCACACTTTTCTTTCCTGACATATTTCTCTCGCTTCCTCAACATTTCGATTTCTCTGACTCCTTACATGGTCAAAATAATTTTTCACAATTTGCAAGCGCTGTTCTGACGTCAGTCTATTTATGGTAAAATGGCAAAACGTACTGACGACAAATCAAATGTCAACTATCAAATTGACAGTCTGTAGAAACAGTTTAAAAACCAAACCTCTAAAAAAAACACCCTATAACACGTCTGTCGGGTCCGCTAGTAATTTATATGTTTTTATTTAGGATTTACGTTGATGTTGTGATTAACCACATGACTGACGGTGGACTTGGAACTGGAACAGCGGGAACCGTGAATAACGGATCAACCTATTATCTTTCAGTCCCTTACAATCCATATGACTTCAACCCTGACTGTGGTTCTCAATCCCCTGTGACTGCGGCTCAGGTATATGTGTATTTTTATTTATTTATATTGTATAGGTACAACAGATTATTGTATTGTTTATTTTCCACTCAAATAATAGATATCACTTGTTTCGGAGGAGAGCTCCATCTTCAGGTGTGAATAAATAACAAATCAACCTTTCCCTTACGGTGCTTAAATAAAAACGTGCGTTCCGGTGTAGGGTAGTTAGTACGCGTTATAAAATTAGCGATTTTAAATCGGAAAAATAGGAACATTCATAGCTTATCCCCTTATATAATTATAATTAAAGTCAAATATTATAATAATTGAGATTTAATTGCTAAAAACATTAAACAACCATCTGGCAACGCTCACGGAACGGGCATAGGTCCGCTCTGGTTGCAAGCCCGAAAGCAATTGCCGGCGCGGCGGGACGGCGAGAGTGAGAACATTGAGCTAGAACATATGCAAGAGTGAGTGTGACGCTGTTTATACGCGAATTTGTTTTCGATTTTCACAAAATACCTCTGATGTACCCGATAAATTCTGATTATTATTAATATTTTATTTTAAATCAATCCGTAAATATAATATATTATGGAGGAATACCTAAAATCTTAACTTTGTATTTATTATATTTATAGAGATATTGATGGTTTTTAGAAGCAACGTGTAGAAGATACCCATCATAGGGAAGGGAGGGATAAACAAAAAAAGACTTATTAAAGCGCAATTAAAATTTTTTGGGGAAACAAGTCTTTCTTTAAATTAATTATTAATTTATTTGAAAGTCTCCTCCAAAACACGTCTTGATATAAAATATTTAAGTGGAAAACAAACAAAGTTATATTTCAATTCCAAAGTATATTACAATGGATTATTATTATATATTGATTCTCAGATAGCCAATCTATCGTATTTTTGTTCACGTGAATTCTACTCCAGACCAAAGATAGTATGAGAATCACACTGCCATTGCCGTGAAACGAACCCGGGACCTTCGGTGTGGTAGTCATAGCTCTTGTCATTTTCATTCACATAACATATCATTATCATAAAATATGATAAAACTTCTAGAAAACATTCGTATTAATTATTTTTACTAATTTTACACTATAAATGATGTGCTTCATACCAAAGTATAAAGTAAAGCATCTGGCCAATAGATGTTTTCATTCATAATTATTTTAAATATAATTCTTTGTATATTTTAAGTCTCCCAAGCTCCCATTCCAATCATATATTAATTTCTATATAAAGTATGTCTTTTCAAATATATGTTTTTTTACCAATTATAATTTTATTTTATCATTTTATTATAATGTATTATGATTGTTACTATATAGTTGCTTTTACTGATAAAAAAATAATTATTAGTACTTGCAATTAGCCCAGATTAAATTTTCAAACTAAAATGTATTGTTCCTTTATATTATATTGTATCGATTATCAAATACGTTTTTAAAAGTCATTATTTGTTTAGTTTTTATTATATATTTATACCTGAAGATGGAGATAGCCTCCGAAACGTGTCGTTTTTTTTTAATATTTTGTGGATTTTAAACAATGTTATTTTCTTTTATTCTATGTTCGCCATACTTTGTGTTGAAGATGTTCTTTTTTGTGTATACTTTGTATACAAAACAACACTCACTTTTTAAACAAATTTAAATTAAACATCAGACTTGTTTCGGGCTACCCAGTCCTTCCTCAGTGATATTATATAGATATTTAAAATATTTTAAAATTGTTTACAAATATAGTCAGTTTTGACAGATGTTTTTTTATAAACAATTTTATAATATTTTAAATACCTATATAATATCACTGAGGAAGGACTGGGTAGTCCCAAACATATCTGACATTTAATTTTAATTTGTTTAAATTGAGTGTTGTATTGTATACAAGGTATATAAAAAAAAAATACAAAACGTTATTTTCAATTTCTAAAGTGTAAAAACTAACTAACTAACGACCCATCACGCCATTTCCCCGAAGGGGTAGGCAGAGAAGATGGATCGCCACAATGCTCTGTCCTGGCATACCTCTCGGGCTTCCTCTACATTCATTCATCGTACCATGCACGCACTCGATTATTCCGACTTGGAATGTGGCCGCCTTTTAGTGATTGATTAATTTGGTCATGCCATGTTTTCCTCGGGCGTCCTCGACTTCTTTTTCCACTCACGCTGCTTGTGTACAACTTTTTAACCATTCTACTCTCATCCATTCGTTCTATATGTCCAATCCATCTCAGGGATCCTTTTTTAATTTTATCCATGATGCAGTCATCTGCCTTATATTTCTTTCTTATTTCATCGTTCGGTATTCTATCATACAACGTTTTCCCGCACATTCTTCTTAGTGATCTCATTTCTACGGCGTTTATGGGTAAAATTATGTTTTAGGGTGTTTTACATAATTGATCAAGAAACAATATTTACTATTAGTAGTACTTGTTCTAGACTCTATTTTGTAAGATTGTTATTATTTCTATATTTATATGTTTAAATAAATAGTAGTTTACATGTGGAAGTGCGGGACACAGAAGGAAATACAAAGTAGAGTAAATGTGGCCTGGCATCCCATTGTGTTTGCGTAAATTAAATGTATGTCCCGGATGGACGGGGGCAGGCCTAGAAAGTGTACGAGCGAGGCTGACGAAAGGGTGCCGCTGCGCCCTATAACAGCCTCGGGTATGTGGTGGGAACCCTTCTGTGTTCCTCTACAAAATAAGTAGTACTTGTTTGATGCTACGCATTAAGAAGCTTTTTTAGATGTAAAGATCGAATGATAAATAAAATATGTGATTTTTAGATTCGCAATTGCCGAAGTAATTCTCGCCACGATCTGAACCAATCAGTAGAAAATGTCAGAAAAATAATTGTCGACTATTTGAACAAGCTCATCAGTTTTGGTGTCGCTGGCTTCAGGTAAAAAACACTCTTTGTCGTTTAATTCCTATAGCGTGGCGGCTGATGTGCACATGTGTAAAATAAAGGGACGTCGGGAAGTCGTAAGAAAGCAGTTGTCCTGGCTGCGAAATATTAGAGAAAGTACAGGCATGAGCAGAGTTCAGAACATGTTCCAAGTGAGGCAGGACAGAGATGCCTTCGCTGCAGTAATCACCAACGTTCGGGGGATCTGACACGGCACCGGAAGAAGAAGAAGAAATGTGGTTGACTTTATTTAAGGTTAAGAAAAATGGTTTTGAACTGCTTCAGACTTCATTTGCAGCTCATAGTTGAATCTTATATACAAGTACAGAAAAGATATAGAAAAAATTATGTAAGAAATATAGCCACGTGATTGGAGAATTATCAACAACCGATCTAAAAACCTTAATATCCCAACATTTTCTAATATCTCACAAGCGTTAGATTTGTATGTTAACTTATCTTTATTTCTTCTATATTCGTTTTCACTTGTTGTGGATTCATTTTAATTCAATTAAATTTAAGGATGGATTCAATTAAATTTAAATTCAATTCCCATGCTCGATATGTTCCCGTTACATCCTGCCTCTCCTCAATCCTAATTATACCCCTTCCACTCGATATGTTCCCGTTACATCTCCCCTCTCCTCAATCCTAATTATACCTTTTCCATTTTTATATAATACATAACTCGATTTGCATTTAGTATATAAGTGACCGCTCTATTTTATTTGATTGTTAAAATTGTATACATTGATAAAGGTAACTCGTAACAGAAATATGTCTGAGTTCAGTAAAAATAAAAAGTGTTGTAATACAAAGTATAACTATATTTATTCAAATTATTTTTATTTCGTTTACAGAATAGATTCTGCAAGAAATATCTGGCCGCGTGATTTGAGAATCATCTATAACCGATTGAAAAAGCTCAACACCCCGACATTCCCTCATAACTCACCACCGTATATATATCAAGATGTTGTTGATGTCGGTAACGATGTCATTTCAAGGGACGAATACACACCATTAGCCGCTGTGACTGAACTCAAGGTAACCTGTAGTGTTTCACCCTTTCTACCTTCCCCTCCTGGGAAATTTAATTTAGTTAACCGTCGCGTTGCCATGTGGTCAATTGAGTTTCCACTGCCAATTTAAAGTTGATTTTCTTAAAACCTATGGACCCTAATATTATAAAAAAAATTGTAATCCTCCATTGAAGTGTTCTCAATATTTCGTAATAAAAAAAAAAGCAAAAAATTACTTCCTTCATCCCAAAAAAAAATATTTTCTAAGACTGCCCTCACCTTCATTCGTGTTAAGGTAGAATTTGTTTTGCTAATATTTACAACTTTATCAAAAGTGACAAATACTTACTCGCTGTTTTGAACATATTATAAATTATATCTTTGACCTTTTCAATAGGTACGTAATAATACCGACTGGATGAAAACGCAGCACGCAACTTAATAATATCAGAACTGTGAAAATATTAACACTTTACCAAAGGGACAAATATTAATACGTACTCGTTGTCTTGAACGTACTATACATTTTGCCTAGGTGCCTTTATCTTCGCCCCGCCGGCCCGGCGTGCAGACAAGTTTCGACCCGACCCGACCCGATTTTTAGTCGTCCGTATGCTATGACGCATTACATATCAGAAATCGCATGGTTCCAGAAAAAAATTAATAATGATATGTTTTTCAAATAATCCATGTATGTTATAGATATCGATCTATTCTAATGAAATTCCCTACAAGATGACATAAATTAAATTTTGATTCATCTAGTCATATGCTTGATATTTAGATAAAGTTAGCGGTAAACTGAACTTACCACATGGGAGCGAGCGTTTTGTTTTGAACACGGTACGTTAAGGGTTAATAAGTTAGTTTTACTTCATTGTACATGAAACTTCTTATTCATCTTATACTGGTTGGAGGCCACTAGGGCCTATTTGTGAATTTGCTGCCTCTTGCAATGTAGACTCCCAAATGTCTTGCCATCTCTTTCAGGCATCCTTATTCCCTCTGGTTTCCCATGTAGGGTAAGGTGTAGTATTCTTTGGGTGTCCATTCTTTCCACATGGTCCCTCCAATGTATTCATCTTTGCCTCTTCTTTGTCTCTATCCGACAACATCGTGGATGTTACACATCTAACATATATGTGCATAAAACGATAATAATAATAATAATAATAATAATATGCTAACTTCTGAAGCGCCGTTTTTTGTGATGTAATCACCTCAAGGGCGCATTAAGACGTGTTTTAAATCTAAAAATCTAAATGTGACCGCTTAATGATCGGTTAAAAAGTATAGTAGAACAAGGTATAAATGTTTAAATTGGGTATGAAATATGAAAAAGATGGGTTTTCAATTTAGATCTGAAATCTGTCGGATCATTTGTGCATCTGAGGTGTGAAGGGAGATTGTTCCAAGCTGATGGACCGGCTACCGCGAACGCTCGATCCACGAAATTTGTACTGGGGCAACGCTTCGGCTCAACTAATCTTCCTATTGCTGAGGAGTTCGCCGAGCGAAGTGTGGATTTCCTTGAGTTTAGGCTGTCCGTTATACAGAGTTCAGATGTATAACTTTGTGCCATTCCATGTAGCGCTTTGAAGACTGTCCAGCAGAGTTTATACTGGATTATTTCTGGACTTTTAAGCCAGTGAAGTTCTTTGAGATGTTGTGTTATATGGGACTTTTTTAGAATGCCTTTAATAAATAAATAATAATAAATAAATAAATATTATCTTTTTTAGGCTTCCGATATCCTCAGCAAGGCCTTCAGAGGGATCAATCCCCTACAACCGCTAATCAATTGGGGTACTAAAATGGGACTGGTCCTCCATGGAGACGGGGTTAACTTTGTTGACAACTATATAAATCAAAGAGGGTTAGGACCGTCTGGACCACTTGCCCTTACGTTCAGGTCGCCACGGGGATTCAAGGTATGTTGAGATTGTTCTTATGTCTATTATGTATGGAATGTTTTTTTTTTTAAGTAAACTAATTAATTATTAAACTTAAAAAAGCACTTAATTAGTGGTGTGACATTATTAAATAAAGTAATAAAACACTTTTAGTATTTGTAAGATTTTCGTCAGGGTGAGAGAGTAAACTTAATATAAAATCAGAGAACAACATATAAAAAAGAAATATAAAATGGAGGTGAGAAAAAGGGTAGGAAAACGTGTGCTCGAGGACGAATAGTATGTTAGAACGGTGAGTCCTGATCATTAGGGAAAATTGGAGAATTACTAATTGAGATTATAGTTGCGGACATGGGAGTTCAATTTATTTATTTTTTATTTTTATGGGAATATTTCAAATTATTTTCAATGAGGAACATGGCTAAAATGGAACTATTTGAAAGATTTGTTTGATTTCCCATTTTGGTTTAGATATAAGTACTAAAAGTGTATTATTATTTTAATTACGAATTAATATTTTTTTATGAAACGTTATTGGAAACAAAAATGTATCTATGAAAATAATCGACATAATAAACAGTAACTAAATAGACATGTTAAAAAATATTTTTTTAAAGTAAAAATGAATTTCTATCACGAAACATCAACATTATCAAGTATGAAATCAAATTGTTTAAATAATAATTAATTAAAACGATGTTTTTTAACTACTTCCACTTTTGTCTTTATTTAGACAGCGACCGGTTTCGCCAGGCTCGCTGGCATCGACAGACTGGTCTGTCGATGCCAGCGAGCCTGGCGAAACCGGTCGCTGTCTAAATAAAGACAAAAGTGGAAGTAGTTAAAAAACATCGTTTTATTTAATTATTATTTAAAATGAACTTCCATCAAGAGATTTCAGTAAAATCATTTGATGTTTAAATAATGTCTCACTCCGGGGTACTTTCATAAAATTATCCATTTAGAGCAGTGGTTCCCAAAGTGGTCTATATCGACCCTCAGGGGTCGATCTCGACTTGCAAGGGGTCTACGACGATAAGAAGAAAAAGGAGGGGTGCATGAGACGTAAATGTGGTTCCATGAGATAGTTCAACTAAATTGAAGCCGAATGTTGAAATTTCGACATCATAGCATCAGGCTTATCCATCCTATTGGAACATTGATTTTTTTGTGATTTTAACTAACTGACTAACCATCATGCCGTCTCCTTGAAGGGGTAGGCAGAAAAAATGGATTCACATACTTTTCTTTTCTGAGATGTTTCTCTCGCTTCCTCAACATTCATACATCATGTCATGCACACGCGTCGATTTCTCTGATTCCTCACGTGGCCGACTTTCAATATTTGATTTATTTGATGGTGACACGTTTTCCTCGGTCTTCCTCTATTTCTATTTCCATTTATATCGTTAACATAAACTTTTTTTACCATGCTTTCTTCATTCATTCTTTTCATGTGTCCAAACCATCTTAATGATCCTTTCATTATTTTGTTATTAACACCTTATTCGCACCGCATTCATTTATTATATATATTTTCATTCGACAATATCATACAAAGAGTATCCACACATTCGTTAAAAGATCTCATTTCTACTGCATTTATTATACTTTCATCCTTCTTTTGCCAGTTCCATGCTTCGTTTCCATATGTATTTTTTTATGTAAAAATAAACTGTTAAAATATAAAACCGCTGAAATAAATACATATATGTAAAACCTGATGATGTCAACATGGGTTGACGAAACCATTCTTGCAAAAAATATAAATATAGTTGTGATACATAAAAACAGACTTTTATAATTTAACAGTTTATAATGTTGAAATATCATAGTGTTTCGGCCAAAACAATAGACTTTTTATGTAAAATTGTTGGATTCGCATTTTTTTAGTTTTAATTAATAATTGTATGACTAAATAGTCCATTGTTTTGGCCGAAACACTATGATACTTCAACATTATTAACTGTTAAATTTACAGCACTGTTTTTTTTATTATACACTTTTTGAGAATGTCGCGACAGATTTCTCATCAGCTGATGGCAACATCGGTTGGCGAAACAGCTGTCGCGACATTCTCAAGAAGTGTATTATACAACAATGTGATGTAATATTATAACAGTGTTGTAAATTTTACAGTTAAAATGTTTGATTATGAAACATAACATATATTTTATTTTAAAGATTTATTTTCTACAGAAAACTCTATTAACCGTCGCGTTGCCATGTGGTCAATTGAGTTTCCACTGCCAATTTAAGTTGATTTTCTTAAAACCTTTGGCCCCTTATATTATAAAAAAAATTGTAATCCTCCATTGAAGTGTTCTCAATATTTCGTAATAAAAAAAGCACAAAATTACTTACTTCATCCCAAAAAAAAATATTTTTTAAGACTGCCCTCACCTTCATTCGTGTTAAGGTAGAATTTGTTTTGCTAATATTTACAACTTTATCAAAAGTGACAAATACTTACTCGCTGTTTTGAACGTATTATAAATTATATGTTTGGCCTTTTTCATAGGTACGTAATAATATCGACTGTGGACGGAAACGCAGCACGCAACTTAATAATATCAGAACTGTGAAAATATTAACACTTTACCAAAAGGGATAAATATTAATACGTACTCGTTGTCTTGAACGTACTATACATTTTGCCTAGGTGCCTTTATCATACGTAAAATTATAGCGCCACGGCGCGGCAGGGCGAGACAAGTTCATACTTGGTGTCAGTTGCTCATATGCTGTCTCGCATTCTATATCAGAAATCGCATGGTTCCAGAAAAAAATTAATAATGATATGTTTTTCAAATAATCCATGTATGTTATAGATATCGATCTATTTCTAATGAAATTCCCTACAAGATGACATAAATGAAATTTTGATTCATCGAGTCATATGCTTGATATTTAGATAAAGTTAGCGGTAAACTGAATTTACCACATGGGAGCGAGCGTTTTGTTTTGAACACGGTACGTTAAGGGTTAAAGTGAGTAGTTCCATGTCAGCTTCAAAAACTTATTTTATACTTATAGATGAATTTGTAAAAAAAAAAACAATATTAGAAAAGCAAAATAGAAGAATTCAGCAAGGGGTCTACGGGACAAAAAAGTTTGGGAACCTCTGATTTAGAGTGAAGCAATACAAGCAAAAAATGTATAACTATTTTAGCCAAGCCAAGAACTTAAAAGGTTCAAGATATTGTATTTTATTTAAATTTATAAAAACAAAACTTTTTTTAAAGTTAGGTTTTCATCAGTATTAATTATTTAACCCTCAACTGGTATCATACGTCTGTGAGACGCACCTGTTTGCAAATATGCCCGTCACTGACCACAGCGCTGCTTATCTTCTCCCCGGCACGGAGGCGACATCGTTTTCCATCATTTCAAGTTCATACCTCACGTTTTGTAATTCGTCTCAGAGACGTATGCTACAAATAGTGTTATACATGTGTATTTGTATTCGACTGGTGGACGTGGACATCATCAAGGAGTTCCTAAAAGAAGAAGAGCAAGCTTTTTTATAAAGGATATATCAGACAGGCTCCCTAAAAGAAAATCTTGTAGGTACTGATAATATGACAAAAGGAGACAAACTGCCTTCAAATGCATAAAATGTGATATTCCGTGTTGTTTAGAGTGCTAAAAAACGATCCTAAAAGCCCCAAAATACAATACCGACGTCTGATAGACGTGTGTTACTCATAGTGTACTATTCTCTTATGATACCAGTTAAGGGTTAATATGATTTTTTAGAGTTCAAGAAAGAATACAATAAATATATTGTGGAAGGACGCCTATGTTTATGTGTATGTAAAAAAGTATACTATGTATTCAAATTAATTACATTTTTTTCTGAATTTAAGGCTGCTACTGCTTTCAACTTGGCCCATCCATACGGAGAACCACATATCATCAGCAGCTACAATTTCGCTTTCCCCAACCAAGGAGCTCCGCATGACTCGAATGAAAATACTATTTCGCCAACAATCACCTCCGTAACTTTATAATATATATTTGGTGTTTCGGAAAGTTAGGTACGTTTTACAACAGAGGGCTCTGGCTGCTCCAAGCCTTCAAATCTGGCGGCCATTTTTTTTAGTAAGCCTGACGATCTGTCAATTAAATTCATTATCATCATCAGCCGTCTGTCATCCACTGCTGAATGTAGGCCTCTCCCAAAGCACGCCACCGCCCCCTATACATTGCCGCTCCTATTAGGGGGACGTCCAACTCTGCGGAATCCCATTAGCGGTCTCTACTCCAGAACCCGTCTCCCCCATCGGCCGTCGGTTCTCCGACAGATATGGCCAGCCCATCGCCACTTCAGCCCGCCCATCCTCAGAGCCACCCCGGTCACCGTGGTTTGTTGTCGAATAAATTCGTTTCTAAATATGTCCCTCAAGGTTATTCCAAGAAAGGCTCTTTCCATGGCGCCAATTCCAATTAAGTTCAATTCGCAAATATTTGTAATTTTCACAACAACATTTGTTTTATTCGTGGTAAATAAGAAGCGTTTGCGGAAATTTCTGCTGTTCTGTTTTAATTGGAAGAAGGGTGCTGCTGAGGCGCATAAAATGCTTGTGGAAGTTTATTGTGAGCATGCCCCATCAGATAAATCATGCAGAGAATGGTATAGACGCTTCAAAGGTGGTGATTTTAGCGTTGACGACAAAGATCGCCCTGGAAGGCCGAAAAAGTTAGAAGACGCGGAATTCATCTATTGCCAAAAAAATGGGAAAAGTGATGGCTGATGGTGGGCAATATTTTGGTTGATGTAATTTTTAATTAATACGAATGAAAACGTCAGTTTTCTAGAAGTTTTATTATATTTTATGGGAATGAAATGTTTCGTCCTTCTAAAGTATTATCAATAACATTTGATAATGCCTTAAAAGGGCGAAACATGTAATTATAAATATAATAAATTTTCCAGAAAAGTGACGTTTACATTTGTATTAATTATTTAGTATGGAATTTTACATCATTGTTAAAGAAACAATAAAAAATATCAAATTTTTATTTTAACTTTCAAATAAATTGCATTTTCATATAAAAAACGAATCGAACTTTCCGAAACACCCAATATATATTTATTATTTTTATTTATTTATTAATCTATTAAATAATTCATTGTTTTGGTCGTAAAATATGTTATTTCAACATTATTACGGTTAAAATTTATGACACTTTTGTAACACCTGATGAGGCTAATATCGGTTGGCGAAACAGCTGTCGTGACATTCTCAGTGAATAAAATAGTGAATTAATTGTGAAATTATAACAGTGTTATAAATTTTAACAGTAATAATAATCTATTGTTGGTTGCATCTCTGCGTCTACGACATATAGCCAGCCTAATAAGAAATACAGAAGAAGATATTGTCAGATGTGGGCGCCAAAGAAGAAGATACTGGAACTAGCTTAACTATCGTATGCGAAAAACTAGGATCCCAAAGATAACTCGAGTCAGTCTACAGGAGGGTTCCCGACCACTGAAAATATGGCAAGATAGTTGGCGGTCCAATTCCCAGGACGAGGGAGACGCAACCAACATATGTTTCTTACGTATTATATTACTAGCTGACCCGGCGAACTTCGTACATTGCTGGACACTGCTGGACATTGGCCTCTTCCCTTCCCTTCCACTCGTCTCTATCTCCTGCCAGCCGTAGCCACATTTCCCCCCCCACGGCAGCAATGTCGTCGGCCCACCTTTTTTGCGGCCTGCCGACGTCCTGTTTTATATATATATAGATATAATTACAAATAAGATTAAAATCTTGCTGACTTAATTTCAGAGTGGAGGCTGCGGAAATGGCTGGGTATGCGAGCACAGGTGGAGGCAGATTTATAACTTGGTAGACTTTAGAAATGTTGCCAATAAAACTGCATTAGTTAACTGGTGGGACAATGGACTTAATCAGATTGCTTTTGGGCGAGGAAATAAAGGTTTCATCGTTTTTAACCACGACAGTGTGAACATCAACCGATCTTTTCAGGTAAAATGTCGATTCTGAAACGTTATACTTTTAAAATAACCATAATCAGAAATATTTTTAATTTTTTTTTACGTATTTCAACTATCTATTCCAATGGTCGTATAACCCTTGAAGATTTTTAACCTTCTTTGTAATTTTATCTCGATCTACGCCTTTTGCTACCAGCAGTCCGTTTCGCTCAACCTAGCCATATCAAGCAAATAAGCTCTGACGATATATTTGCCTTCAATTTGTGTATGTTATGCCCGCTTATATTTGGTTTCTAAATTTAATCAAATTAGAAAGATTTCAAATTAAAACAATTCTTTTTATTTGTTGTGTGGGGGGTTTGTGGTGAGAGTTGAAAGACGGCGGAGGTTCCAGCGTTTATTACGGATCACAAGTAATTACACGTAAACAGTATGATATACTCGTGATGGAGCGTGGCTGGATGTCGATAGCAGTGGGGCGGAGTCCGGGTGGTGAGCCGTAGAGGATGAGGGCTCGCTGGGCGGTAGCGTCGGTTGGCTGGAGCGAAAGGTCGTCGGAGGTTTTGTGACGTAGCCGTGTAGACAGATGTGTACTCGGGAGGAAGGTCGGAGGTTTCTCGTACGTAGACTTGGTAGTGGAGACTCGTGTCGTTTAGAGATCGCGATACTGGCTGACCTATTGGGTGTTCGGAAGTACCGCTTTCATATGCTTCGCTTTCGTCATCTACAATGCCCTGACCTAATGACCAAACTTGAATGATTCGGGGCCCACGAGTCATCAAATTTGATAAGTAGGTCCTGGGTCAGCGTTTTTGTGTTTATTCGTGTCATGGAATATGCGAATGAGAAAGTCTGTTTTCTAGAAGTTTTATTATACATATTTTATGTGTACGGTGCTTAAAAATGTCAAAAGACAATCGAAAATATCTTAGACAGGCGAAACATGTTATTTAAATTAAATATAATTAAACTTCTAGACAACATACGTTTTCATTCGTATTAATTAATAGTTTTCTCTTATATTTCATGATAGAGTATCGAATGAAAATATAAGAAGTGAATGCGGTGCAAATGATGGGGTAATGAACAAAATAATGAAAGAATCATTAAGATGGTTTAGACATATAGAAAGAATGAATGAAAAAATAATGGTAAAAAAATATATTTTAACGATGTAAATGGAACCAGAAATAGAAGAAGACCGAGGAAAACGTGGCACGATCAAATAAATCAAATATTGAATGTCGGCCATGTGAGGAGTGAGAGAAATCGACGCGCGTGCATGACACGATGTATGAATGTTGAGGAAGCGAGAGAAATATATCAAGAAAGAAAAGTGTGGCAGTCCATTCTTTCTGCCTACCCCTTGAGACGCCGTGATGGTTAGTCAGTTAGTTATTAAAAAAAAAAACGGCCGTTCACAATGGAGTTCTGGTCCCAACCCTAATGTATGGAAGCGAAGCATGGAACTGGCAGAAGAAGGATGAGAGCAGAATAAGTGCGATAGAGATGAGGTCCCTAAGACGTATGTGTGGTAGAACGATATACGAAAGAATCTCAAATACTGATATATGAAAAGGAATGTAGAGCGGAAGAAGGTATTATGAACAAAATTATGAAAGGATCGCTGCGTTGGTTCGGACATATGGAACGCATGGATGAAGAAAGAATGGTTAAGAAAGTATACATTAATGATGTGAATGGGGTACGAAGTCGAGGCAGACCGAGGAAAACATGGCATGACCAAATAAATCAAATTTTAAAGGTTGGTCATGTAAGAAGTCGGAGGAATCGAGGTGCGTGTATGACTCGTTGTATGAATGTGGAGGAATCTAGAGAGGTTTGCCAGGATAGAGTAGTGTGGCGGTCCATTCTCTCTGCCTACCCCTGCGGGGAAACGGCGTGATGGTTTGTATTTGTTGCTGTTGTTATTATTATTATAGACAAAAACTGAAAGCAAATCATCCTAATTTATTTTACAAATTATTTCCAGACTAGGTTACCCGGGGGTACCTACTGCGATGTATACAGCGGAGAAAGGACTGGTATAACTTGCAGCGGTAGAAGTGTGACCGTAAATTCAGATGGCACAGCTTTGATTGATCTTCCCAGTAACCACGATGACTCCGTTATCTGCATCCATGTTGGATCAAGGGTAATTTTCCTTAACTATAACAGTGAAGTACTATACAACTAATGTATGGAAGTGAAGCATTGAACTGGCAAAATAAAGATTAGCCGCGCCTTTCACATGGAAGGTAGTGCAAAGTTGATAATTCGTATTTGGACTCGATGGTAATTACAACATTTTGAATGTATACAAATACTTGTAGACAAACAACTGGATTTCACCCATTGCGGGCTATCAATTCAATGGGTGAAATCCAGTTGTTCGTCTACAAGTATTTGTATACATTCAAAATGTAGTAAAAACCAAAACTGGTCAAAAAATTATAGCATATAGATTGGAGTGACATCTCCAGGCGGATTCTAGCAATGCGCTAAAATGGCGGTAGCCTTTCACATTGCGTTAAAAAGGTCTTCTGCTTAATGCTTAAAAAAAATCCAATCTTCATAGATGGCGTTAATGTGTAGATTGCATAAACTACCATGTAAAGGGTGGTCTTACAGATTAACATATATACAACTTCCAAAAATTTGTCAGACATGGTGGTCATAAGAAAAAATTTGGAATGGGGAATGTTGTATTACATAAAGCGTGCGTTTAACCCAACCAATGACAGATCATAAGTCCTGTAAACACCTCGATCAACCATATTCTGTTTCCAATTTGCATCTTCGTCTCTATTGAGATACAATTGATTCTTGAATCGATGGTAATTACTTACTTGTTTTGAGAGTGAATAGAACACAAAGTTGTCACCACAAAAGCCTATCCAAAAATGTAAAATGGCAGTGCATAATGGTATTTTGTACCGAACCTTATGTATGAATGTAAAGCATGGAACGAATGTGAGGCAAATGTGTACTCGTATATGATAGAGTGTCAAATACAAATATAAGAAGTGAATGCGGTGCGATTGAAAGTGCTATGAACAAAATGGTGAAGGGTCGTTATGATGGTTTGGGCACATGAAAACAATGAATAAAACGATGAAGAAAGTGTATGTAAATCTACCCGCGTGCATGACACGATGTATGAATGTTGAGGAAGCAAGAGAAATATGTCAGGAAATAAAAGTGTGACAATCCAATATTTCTACCTACTCCTTCGGAAAGACTGTTACTTAGTTAAAAATTAAAATTAAAGTATTTTTTTCTTTTCTTTTCAGTCCCGTGTTCCGTAAATTTTTGGTTTTAAATCGTTTATGTATTGTATGTATACATAAATAATGGAAAATAAATCAATTATAAATACATTAATATGTTGATTTTTATTTTATTTCCGTAAACTATCAATATTATGATAACTTATATTTTAAGTGCGTCGTTTTCTAAAATTAATTTCTTCAAGGGAGCACTAGGAAAAGACTGACTGAACAGTGTATTGTCCTCATAATTAATACTAACATGGAGGCTGTTCCAAGCCAACAGACCCACAACGTTGAAAGCACGATCAAAGAGACTTGCTTTATTGGCTCCGACTGAAACTATTGATTGAATAAACCCTATATAATAATACACTTTTACACTGGTGTGGGCACCACATGAAACCAAATATTGCCTGTTGATTGAAAAGGTACAAATAAAGTTTTTACGTTTTTTGTACCTCAAAGATAACGGTTATTACCCCTGGCTGTACCCAACTGATTTCTTGCTGGGTATGCTGGACTACCAATCATTGGAAATTAGACCAACTATCCATTTGGGTGTTCATTTTTTTCAACTGATTCGTGGTCGAATACATAACTCGGATATTTTGAATGACTTGACTTTGTTTGTCCCTGACAATTATCGGCGACAAAGGCAACATAGATTATTTCACCTGCCACCGTGTAGAACCAATTTACCTAAGGTAATGCCCGTGGGCAGGGCAATAATCCTTCTAAACCGCATCTCTTCGGATGTGGACATCTTCCACGATAGTGAGGCTACCCTCAGAAAACATCTATCTCTTAAATAATTTGTTGTTCTTCTTATTGTTTCTAATTACTTATTTGGACTTTATTTTTTTATTATCTCGTGTTTTTTTGTGTTTTTGTCTATTTTTAAATTTTATAATTGTATTTACTGTTTAAAATAGTTTTTTTTTTACCTACCTGTATAGTCATAAGCGCTTTGGTTATATACTGTAATGTTTATGATTTAAAAAAATAAATTGAAAATTGAAAATTGAAAATTGAAAATTGAAAATTGAAATTGAAATTGAAAATTGAAATTGAAACTTTAATATTTGTATCTAAACCACTTTATTTTTTAATACCAAACGGTTTCGCTACCGCCGGAGCTTCGTCAGGGTGAGGGAATAAACTGTATTTATATTATATACCTATGTAACCCATATCTACCTTTTTCTACCTATATAAAATACCTATTTAACTTTTTAGTCAGAAGCAGTCATGGATTGAAACAGTCTAGGTACTATTTAGAACTGCGCAAGACGAGAACATGCACTCTCGCGTAATAGTCGACGACCGAGGGACCCGACATGAAGAAGAAATCAGAAGCAGGCTTGTGGGAGGTGCCATAATATGCAGTCCCACGAAGCTCAGTTGTTGTAGAGATCAGTATCTAATGTTGTAGAGAGTTCAATTTTTCCCCATTGTCATAATCTAAATATTCCGGTCGAGGCTTTCCATGGTTTCTTCAGCTGTAAACTGAATGTCGGAACATATATAGATAGCCTATGGACCCCAAAACTTCACTGAGTGAGGTGTATACAGTTGAAATTAAATAAAAAATACCGACATATTATTTTTATAATAGCTAGTAATAGAGATAAACACCAGCAAGAATCATATAAATAAAACTAATAAAGGAAAAAAGGGGGTTAAAAAGAACTTCTTGAGAACCCTCTACCTAAGAGAGAACGGAATATATCCTTGGCTATGTCCAATAGCATTTCTTGTGAGTAGACTGAAGTATAACTCCCTTGATCTGAGGAGGGGAGGATTTGTTCCTGAACATAGAGGCTCTATTGAGAATCTCTATGTTCTGGAATAAACATCTATTTGTTCCTGATGGTTGCCGACATCAATTGTTCTACTCTGTCACGCAGAACCAACCTGCGTTTTGTGACGGCAATAGGAAGAGCAATTCGGACGTTAAATTTAATCGACGTGGATTTGCACATCTTTAGTGTCAAGGAAGCGGTGTTCATAAACAATATAGCCAATTTTTTAAACATAATGCGTAAACACTGCGGAATTTCACAATGACGAAATTTTATATCAAATCAGTTTTTTTCGAAAGAACAAACAAATTTAAGTTTAAGATATCCATTAAGAACAGGTAAAATAAAACATATAATACCTACTAGGAACGCATTCTACTTTAGGAAGACAAAATACTCTCTAAAGTCAAGAGTATTTGGCTTCTGAAAAAGACGTCTATCATGTTCAGCAGACTGGTTGCTCTTCCCACCGGTGTCACCAGATGTAAGTTGGTTCTGGCGGCCGCTAGGTAAAAAAATATTTGATGTCACTATCAGAGATATCTATTAGGAACAAAAATATTAACTTTATCGTATTTTTTATACTTTGTTGTATTGTGTCATGTCGGGCGCTGCTAAGGCTCAGTTAAAAAAACAGGAATTACGCTCCTGAAGGGTCTGTAGTGATACATCTCTATGAACGGTAGTGAAGTGACATTGCTGCAGAATGAGAGAGATTCCTAGGAACACTTGGTTAATAGATTTATTATTCCAGTTAACTTTCACTAATCCTGCACGTTTGATACTTCGAAGATGCCGGATTACCAAAAGTGACATTTTACCTAACCCAACCTAACCTAACCTAACTTTCTCCAGCACGGCCGAGTTCTCGAAATATCCCCTGATTAATCTAAAGTAATGAGTTATGAGATACCCATCTATTCTTGTTAGTCCCCCACATTTCTTAAAGAAATGCAGTGGAATAGAGCCACGGATAGGTACCATACACCCTCATGTATGCCTTAAAAATTAAAAAAAATTATATTATAATATTAAAACTCATGTACTCGTATGCTGTTTGTAATGTCTTTTGAGTAAATAAACTGTTTTTATTTGATTTAATGTAGAAATACCTTGGGAATTCTTCACCAGACCAAAGACAATGCGAGAAATACACTGCCAACGCCGGGAATCTAACCCAGAACCTTCGGTGTGGCAGCCATAGCTATTGTCACTCTCCACTGAAGACCGTATTAAATATATCAAACGGATGTAAATATAATATTCTAGAAATAAGTCTCAACGATATTTTCGTTGAATTAACACTGTTTTATGCACTTTTGAGTTTTTTTTTCTACTTGTAGACGTATTTCGAAGGTTTCATACCTTCACTATCCAAATAAGGATTTAAAATAAGAACTTAAAAGCGGAAAAAGTATTTTAATTCATTAATAAAACGCTGTTATAGAATTTCCAATGTACACTTCTAAATTTATTACTTTTGTTTTGAAATATCAGTAAAATTTGATAATGCCTTAGAAAAGAATTTGATTATGCGAATATGGTCGTTCACAATGGAGTTCTAGTTCCAACCCTTATGTATGGAAGCGCGCATGGAACTGGCAGAAGAAATATGAGAACAGAATAAATGCGGTAGAGATTAGGTCCCTACGACGTATGTGTTGTAGAGCGATATGCGACAGAATCTCACATGCTGATATTAGAAAGGAATATAGAGCGAAAGAAGGTATTATGAACAAAATTATGAAAGGATCGCTGCATTGGTTCAGACATATGGACCGCATGGGTAAAGAAAGAATGGTTTAAAAAGTATACGTTAACGATGTAAATGGAGTACGGAGTCGAGGCATGGCATGACCAAATTAATCAAATTTTAAAGGTTGGTCTTGTGAGAAGCCGGAAGAATCGACGTGCGTGTATGACTCGCTGTATGAATGTGGAGGAATCTAGAGAGGTATGTCAGGATAGGGTAGTGTGGCGGTCCATTCTCTCTGTCTACCCCTACGGGGAAACGGCGTGATGGTTTGTTGTTGTTGTTGTTGCCTTAGAAAAGCCAGACATGTCGTTGCCAGAAAATATATTAAAACTTCTATAAAACATACGTTTTCAATTTAATTAATTATTTTATGTCTTATTTTTATTAAAAATCATACAGTAACTTGACACCAATTAAATATTGTTAAAGACATAAGAATTAACATACTAATGGAAAACGTGTTCTAGTTATTTTTTATAATACGAATATGTAATTGTTTTCTATTGGACATAAATCAAACGTATGTTTAAGGGGTTAAGCCACTCTAGGATTTTCGAATAATCTTTTTTTTGTTTTTTATTTTAAATAGTCCCTTGGCACCTCAGAAATAGTGTCACAAACGATTGTGGCCGGGAAATACCTCTAAGTATTTGTTTTTCAAAGTATAGCACAAGGCTGCCAGCGGCTTTTTATGACCGGAACGCAGGACTGTTTTTTAGGGGATTAGAATAAGTATACGGCAGATGTATATGAAACTATTTGCCACTTGTTTATACTCTTGGTTGTTTCGTCTTTAAAAATGTCGATTTTAGTCAGTTTCATACAGTAAAACATTCGAGAAAGACGCTATTTGAGGAACGTTTTTTTTATCGATAATTGTGCTAACATTTTTGTTTAGTTTTGTGAGTGTTATTGATTCGTTTTTATAATGAGTGACCAAGTGTATTGTAGTCAAAAAGGTGCAAAAAAAGACCCGTACATACGGCAAGAGACCGAAAATATAAGGAAGAAGACCGCTGAATCGACACGAGCCAGATGCACCAAGTGAATTGAATGTTATCCGTCCGCGAAAATATTGAAGCAATCAGAAAATATGTGCGATATTGAAGTGAATCTATTTTTTAGTTATCGTATGATAAACTGGGGGGACGAAAAGAGAAGGATGGAGTGCTGCATCGGTTAAAGTATGAGAGTCCATTCATTCTGCCTACCCTTTCGGGGAGATGGCGTGATGGTTAGTTAGTTAGTTATAACTATGGAATTTCACAGTGTCAATGCCTTCAATAAGTTGAATAAATAATAAACTAAAAAGTTGTGTACAGTATGTTAATTGGGTTCAACTGCTGCTGAATACAAATATGGAAAAGGCCCAAGTGACATACCAAGAATCAATTAATTGTATCTCAATAGAGACGAAGATGCAAATTAGAAACAGAATATGGTTGATCAAGGTGTTTACAGGACTTATGACCTGTCATTGGTTGGGTTAAGCGCACGCTTTATGTAATACAACATTCCCCATTCCACCTTCCTTCTTATGATCACTATGTCTGACAAACTTTTTTGGAAGTTGTATATATGTTAAACTCCAAGAACACTCTTTACGTGGCAGTTTATACAATCTATATACTAACGCCATCTATGAACCAGCTAAAATGCTACAATTTGCTGCAAACCAATCTGCAAACAAAGTTAGTCCGGTGTTTCAATGCTAGATTTTCAATACATTCACCTTAGCAAGTAGAGTTGAAAAACATTCCTTTCTCGCGCTAATACAATACGTGTCAATATGAAAAATATGTGTATCCGACCATTAAAAAATTATTATTGGATGAACGACTAAGAAACCATTTATCTAAGTTTACTTTCAGATTGCAAGGTGTTTCAAAAGTATTTCAAAATTAAGAAAGCTGATCGTTACAAAAGTGCCAAATATCAAAGTCAAAAATGAGTTACACAGATTTTTTATTTATATAAAAACTAAATAACTAACTAACTATTACGCTGTCTCCCCAAAGGGGTAGGCAGAAAGTATGGACTGCCACACTTTTCTTTCCTGACATATTTCTCTCGCTTCCTCAACATTCATACATCGTGTCATGCACGCCTGTCAATTTCTCACATGGCCGACGTTAAATATTTGATTTATTAGATCGTGCTACGTTTTCCTCAATCTTCCTCTATTTGTAGTTCTAGTTACATCGTTAACATATATTTTTTTTTACCATTCTTTCCATGTGTCCAAATCATCGTAATGATCCTTTCGTTATTTTGTTCATAACACCATCATTCGCACCGCATTCACTTCTTATATTTTCATTCGACACTTTATCATACACAGAGTATCTACACATTCGTCTAAGAGATCTCATGTCTACTACGTTTATTCTACTTTCATCCTTCTTTTGCCAGCTCTATGCTTCGCTTCCATAAATAAGGGTCGGTACAAGTACACCATTGTTCATTGCCATTTAAGCTTTTTTGGAAAGGTTTTTGTTTGCGATGTCAACTTTAAGTGCGCCATTCACTTTGTTGCCTGCCCCAACCCTTCATTCATTATCCCTCTCCACTCGCCCATATTTTGTTAATATACTACCCAAATACACGAACTCATCTACTTGCTCCAAATTTTCACCATTCAAGCTAATGTTGCAGACTTGGACTTATTCAAATTCATCATCATTACATTTCGCATGCATACCTCAAACATATTATTCACCAGGACTTGTAGTTCATTGTCGTTGTCTGCAAGTAGGACATCGTCATCCGCATACAAGAGACAGCTTACTGACACACAGCTCTTTCATATACTTGTCCATATATAGATTAAATAACCACAGGGACATTACGCAACTCCGTTTGACACCTTTATCGATATCAAACCAGGCTGTAAGATCTCCATTTACTCTGACACTAGCAGTTATTACTAACAGTTATTTATAAACTGTTAGTAATAACTGTTAGTGTCAGAGCTTAGACATTAGCTCTGACACTAGCAGAGAGCTTAGACATTAGCTCTGACACTAGCAAAGAGCCTAGACATAGATTTGTTTGTGTGGGTTTGTGTTTAGTTTTAGTTTTATTTTGTTGATTTTATAAAAAAAAAAAATTCGGGTCAAATAATGATAAAAATTCTTTCGGAACACGGTACATATTTTTTCCATGCCTTTTGCTTACACGAGTATGTGTGAATACATAACTTCAAATAGTAAATTGTTTATAACCACTGTTCGCAATACCCGTACAAACGGACGCGCTTAAAACCAGTGAGTACCGATACTTCTAAATTCTTTAGTGAGACATGATTTTCAAGTCGATTTTTGTTGTATTCTGTGTCATGTTGGGCGTTGCGAAGGCGCAGTTTAAAAACACCAATTACGCTCCCGGAAGGTCTGTGATGGTACATCTCTTCGAATGGAAGTGGAGCGATATTGCTGCAGAATGCGAGAGATTCCTGGGACCGCTAGGCTACGGAGGTGTCCAGGTAGCAAAACAATAGATTTATTTTTACAGTTAACTTCCGCTCATCCTGCACGTTCGATATTTCGAAGAAGCTGGATTACTTAAAGTGTCAGATTACCAAAAGTGAGCCGCTGGTCCGATCAAATCAGGGCTCTGACTACCCTCTCATTAGCTGCAGCCTGGAGACTGACGGGTGACAGGACCGCATGGCGTGCCATGGTCAATAGTTTACTGGATGGACACGACCCTCAATCACGAGGGATACGACTCAGAAGAATTAGAATAAAATAGCATTTTTAACGTTAATTTTCTTTTGAAAATCTACTACTGAACAATCTAAAATAACTCCTGAATAAGAATTGCTTATAAAAACATTTGAAATTATTAATTACTCCCCGGTCCGTTGGTTTGATTAGGGTACGGCCACACCGAAGTGTCTGGATCGGAGTCAAGACACAGTTCGCTTGTGATCACGCCTTGTGACGCGGAGCGTATAGTGTGGCCGGTTCCATAGTGCTCCATACGTTGGTTCGCCGAGTGTTCATTTTGACTCCTACTCTGGCACTTGTGGACGTACCCTTAAGGAAGTAATGTTTACGGAAAGATAAGTGGTAAAAATATTTCCTGAAATTAATTCGGAGACTACTGGGTGGACCGAATAGTTATGCACTACAGAAACAGACAGGAGATGCCGGATTATTGAAATCTAGTTTAGTTATAAAAAAAATACATTGTGACAGTACCTCTTTTTGGAGACCGTTTTGTGAACCGGATGTCCATCTTCAGCTTTGCTACAGCAAATAATTCCAATGCCCTACTTTCTGAAAATTGACAATAAAATACTTCTTCAATAGCACTTCCATTTCGCACTATTTTGATTACAAGTATAATTAACAATTATCTTTGTCACCACCAAAAGGCGGTGGTTTTTGAATGACAGTTTGTAACATAAGTGTGAACGAAGAGAATTAGGAGCAGGTGAGTGAATTTGTGTATTTAGGTATCATGTTCACAGCGAATGGCCGAACGGATAGCGACGTCGGAAGAAGGGTTGGTGCGGGTAACAAAGTGAATGGAGTTTTAAAAATAGTTATTGGAAACAAGAATTAATCAATGAAAGCGAAAACGACCGTTCACAACCCTAATGTATGGAAGCGAGGCATGGAACTGGCAGAAGAAGGATGAGAGCAGAATAAATGCGATAGAGATGAGGTCCCTAAGACGTATGTGTGGTAGAATGATTTAAGAATGGAATTTAGAGCGGAAGAAGATATTATGAACAAAATTATGAAAGGATCGCTGCGTTCGTTCGGACATATGGAGCGCATGGATGGAGAAAGAATGATTAAGAAAGTATACCTGAATTATGAAAATGGAGTACAGAGTCGAGGCAGACCGAGGAAAACAAGGCATGACCAAATTAATAAAATTTTAAAGGTTGGTCATGTTAGAAGTCGGAAGAATCGACGTGCATGTATGACTCGTCGTATGAATGTGGAGGAAGCTAGAGATATGTGCAAGAATAGAGTAGTGTGTAAGAATAGAGTAGTTTTAATCTATTATCCATAGTTTGGACATAAGGAAAATATGTAATTTTTCAACATCTCTTATAAAATAAAAAAGGGTATGGTCATCATTGTTATTTATAGTTTAATTTATCATAACAGCTGTAATACTATTGATGTTTGCAATATAAAATGCATGATTACACATGAAATGACCAACACTAGGTCAAACGGCCGTAATTCGAAATAAATATGCATCGTCAATTTACAAAGTCATCGTCAAGTACAAAGTCATTACTGCAAATAGAAAAATATCCACAGAAGCAAAGATGGCAGTACACAATGGAGTTCTAGTGCCAACCCTCATGTATGGAAGTGAAGCTTGGAGCTGGCAAAAGAAGGATGAAAGCCGGATAAACGCCGTAGAAATGAGATCACTAAGAAGAATAGAATACCGTATGATATGTATGATTAGTATAGATTAGTATGATAGAATACCGAACGATGAAATAAGAAAGAAATGTAAGGCAGATGACTGCATCATGAATAAAATTAAAAAAGGATCCCTGAGATGGTTCGGACATATGGAACGAATGGATGAGAGTAGAATGGTTAAAAAGTTGTACACAAGCAGCGTGAGTGGGAAAAGAAGCCGAGGACGACTGAGGAAAACATGGCATGACCAAATTAATCAATTACTAAAAGGCGGCCACATTCGAAGTCGGAACAATCGACGTGCGTACATGGTACGATGTATGGATGTAGAGGAAGCTCGAGAGGTATG
The DNA here is from genome assembly GCA_022606425.2 of Lepidostoma basale. Lineage (NCBI taxonomy): Eukaryota > Metazoa > Arthropoda > Insecta > Trichoptera > Lepidostomatidae > Lepidostoma > Lepidostoma basale. The sequence goes on from JAHDVF020001348.1 coordinate 42,534, forward strand.
CTAGGACAGGCCAGTGTGGCGATCCGTCCTCTCTGCCTACCCCTCCGGGGAAATGGCGTGATGGTTAGTTAGTTAGTTAGTTTCGTCAATTTATATTTTATATAATATATTTTTAAGCCTGGCGCAATATAATAAATCAAATATTGAATGTCGGCCAAGTAAGGAGTCGGAAAAATCTACGTGTGTGCATAACACGATCTATGAATGTTGAGGAAGCGAAAGAAATATGTCTGAAAAGAAAAGTGTTGCAGTTCATTCCTTCTGCCTACCCCTTTGGGAAGACGGCGTAATGGTTAATTAGTTTTAAATATATTTTTATAGTCCATTGTTTTGGCCGAAACACTATGATACGAGTACTTTAACATTTTAAACTGTTAAATTAATGTCAATGGAAAGACAAATGTTAGGCGTATGTCTAAAAGACGAAATAAGAAATAAAGAAATAAGACGCCCAACAAAAGTCATAGACATAATGGACCTTGTCGCTAAGCAGTAATGGCAGTGGGCAGGTCATGTCGCCAGACAGGGAACAGAGCGATGTGCACCCAGAGTCCTCAAATGGAGACCATGGGATAGAAAAAGAGGAGTGGGCCGACCCCAAAAAAGATGGGCCGACGACATTATCCCTGTCGCGGGTAAAATATGGCAAAGAAAAGCCCAAGATAGAGTGGAGTGGAAGAAAATGGAGGAGGCCTTTATCCAGCAGTGTAGAGATGGCTGAGGAAGAAGAAGAAGAATAAATTTAAAAACTTTGTTTTATGTATCACAATTGTATTTTTATTTTATGCGACAGCTGTTTCGTCAACCTTTGTTGACATCATCAATATATTGACATTCTAACACCTGATGATGTTAACATAGGTTGACGAAACAGCTGTCGCGTGAAATAAAATCCGTTTATATTTTTATAAATAACAGTTATATCTCTCTTAACTAACGATCACGACGTCTCCCCGAAGGGAAGGCAGAAATAATGGACCGCCACACTGTTTGTTCCTGACATACTTCTGTCGCTTCCTCTTTTTCGTACATCGTGTCATGCATGCACGTTGATTTTTTCGACTCCTCGCGTAGCCGACCTTTAATACTAGAATGATTTTGGCCGTTCCACATTTTCTCAGTTTTTCTCTTTTTCTACAATAGTTCAGTTTACGTCTTTTATCATACATTCGGGGTAAATTATTTCACATAACAATATTATTAGGACTTAATGTTCCTAACTTACTGTCAGTTCTCATATACTTGTTTTCAGTAAGATAAGAATATACAAAACCTGCGTAAGGTCTATACTGACATATAGCATTGAGACCAGAGCTGATACCACAATAACGAGACTAAAGTGCGGGTGGCAGAGATGCGGACGCTGAGAATGATAGCAGGAAAGACTATTCAAGATAGGGTGAGGATCACGGCTATCTGCGAAATCTGCAAGGTGGAAGACGTCGTGAGATAGGGCAGACAATGCAGAAGATACTGGAATGCGCAAGTGCAGAGGATAGATCCCACCAGAATCCCACACGCTGTGGCGCATCAGATTCATACCGGCAACCGTCCCCCCAGAAGATCATCAAAGATATACAGGGATAGCTGGAAGTCGAAGTCCAGGCCAGCCTGATTACAGGAATAGACCAAAAGTCTAAAAGAAGAAGAAGACGAATATCAAATGTTATTTGCATAATTCTGCACAGGGGGTCTGAAAGCGTTAACAGAGCCCTAAACTTCGTCAGAGCAAAATGAAAAAATATTTTTACCTTTCTATACGATTTTCTGTTATACTCGTATACATAAGTTAGAGCGTCTAGGCCCAGTTCAAAAATGTGGAGCAGGTTTTTTTTATACATTTGTTTCTAACACAATTTGGTTTTAGGTGTCGCCTCCGAATGAGAACTTGATAATTGGCAACCGACCTTGGTGGGAACGATACCAGCCAGTCTCGTACATATTAAAAACGCGATCTGGTGACGAAGCTGCTTTCAGAGACATGGTAACGAGATGCAACAATGTTGGTGTAAGGTAATCTCTCTTATTCATTGTTCTTGAACAATGGTGTAAATTCAAGGATTAATTTTATCTCAATAGAGACGAAGATGCAAATTGGAAACTGAATATGGTGATCGAGGTGTTTACAGGACTTATGACCTGTCATTGGTTGGGTTAAGCGCACGCTTTATGTAATACAACATTCCCCATTCCAGCTTTATTATGACGACCATGTCTGACAATTTTTTGGCAGTTGTATATATGTTAATATCCAACACCACAATTCACATGTCAGTTTCAATTTACAGACCAGCGCCATCTATGAAGATTAGATTTAAGCATTAAGCAGAAGATCTTTTTATAACGCAATGTGAAAGGCTACCGCCATTAACGCACTGCTAGATAACGCCTGGAAGTGTCACTCCAATTTATATGCTAACTTGGACCAGTTTTTGTTTTTATATAACATTTTGAATGTTTACGAATACTTGTAGACGAATACTGGATTCTATTTACCCATTGCGGGTTATCAATTCATGGATTAATTTTATCTCAATAGAGACGAAGATGCAAATTGGAAACTAGTTTCCGATTTGAAAAGTTTCCAATTTGCATCTTCGTCTCTATTGAGATAAAATTAATCCTTGAATTGATAACCCGCAATGGGTAAATAAAATTCAGTATTCGTCTACAAGTATTTGTTTGCATTCAAAATGTTGTATAATGGTGTAAATCTCCATATAAAATAATTAATATAAATTAAAACGTCTATCATCCAGGAGTTTTATTATGTTTTATATGGAATGACATATTTCGCCCTTCTAAGGCATTATAATGGTTTTTGATAATGCCTCTAAAGGGCGAAACTTTTCATTCCATAAAAAAAACTTAATAAATCTCCTAGAAGACAGACGTTTTCATTTATATTGTTTATTGACCAATTGAATTGGGGTTCGAATTGTCAATAGGGTCGCGGCGAGTCACATCTTGCTGGAGGGTGTGATTCTATAAAATGCTGCGAAACGCCCAGTTGCATTCCACCAGCAACACTACTGACTAATCCAACTCGTTAGCGTCCCTGTCGCGAACCCCAGGCAATGGGGTCACACTCATAACCGTGTGATCACAGCAGATAACGAGGGGATGAAAGGCGAGTTTCTGGCGCCTCCAAACCAGATCCGACCATCTAAGGGAAGGTAACCCCGATAGAAAAATCCATCAGAGAAGGCAACGGGAAACCACTCTGGTAACCTTTTCCCATGAATCACTATGGCGAAAAAGAGTGAACAGGAATAACAAGAGTTCAGAACCTGTTCCAAATGGCGCAGGCTAGAGATGTCTTTGCTGTAGCGATCGCCAACGTTGGGGGGACCTGACACGGCACCGAAAGAAAAAAAAATTGACCAATGGTGTAATCTCGATATAATATAATTAATACAAATGAAAACGTCAGTTTTCAAAGTTCAGTTTTCAGTTCGTTTGCTTCCATGTCAAATGACATTTTATAATGCCTTAGACAGGCGAAACATGTGACATGACCCAGACCTGAATGATGGGAAAAAATGACCCAGACCACTCTATTATGATTGTTTCTAATAAATAAAACATGTAAAAATTAACGTTTGATCTGATTCGCAGGATTTATGTAGATGCTGTCATTAATCACATGAGCGCCGGAGGGGCGGGAAACGGTACTGCGGGAACGCCGAACACTAGAACATTCAACTACCCTGCAGTCCCTTATGGAGTGGGAGATTTCAACCCTACCTGTATTATTCAAAACTACAGAGATCTCATTGAGGTAAGATATGGTATTGAATTATTTTTAATGAAAATAGATATTTTTAAATGTCATTAGTAAATATTATGTTTGATAAGCATAAGTCCTACATACATTGTTTCTTTCTTCTTCTTATTTTTCTTCCTCAGCCTATTCCCGTCCACTCCTGGACAAAGGCCTCCTCCGTTTGCTTCCATGTCATTCTGTCCTGTGCAGACTGCATCCAAGTTATTCCGACGTGTCTATTTAGATCATCCTTCCACCGTAGTTGCGGTCGCCCTGCACTTCTCTTCTCCGTCCACGGTCTCCAAGTCAGCAGTCTTCTTGTCCACTTTTCATCTGAGCTTCTGGCAACGTGACCTGCCCATTGCCATTTTAGAGTCGCCACCCGGTGGATGATGTCAGTTCAGTTCTCAGATTTCTTTAACAATGACATAATAATGGAACTGGCAAAAGAAAGATGAAAGTAGAATAAATGCAGTAGAAATGAGATCTCTTATACGAATGTGTGGATACTCTGTATATGATAGAGTGTCGAATGAAAATATAAGAAGTGAATGCGGTGCGAATGATGGTGCCATGAACAAAATAATGAAAGGATCATAAGATGGTTTGGACATATGGAAAGAATGAATAAAAAATAATGCTAAAAAAATTATATGTTAATGATGTAAATGGAACCAGAAATAGGGGAAGACTGAGGAAAACGTGGCACGATCAAATTTATCAAATATTGAATGTCGGCCATGTGAGGAGTCAGAGAAATCGACGCGCGTGCGTGACACGATGTATGAATGTTGAGGAAGCGAGAGAAATATGTCAGGAAAGAAAAGTGTGGCAGTCCATTCTTTCTGCCTACCCTTTCGGGGAGACGGCGTGATGGTTAGTTAGTTAGTTAATTAATAATTAATACAAATGAAATCGTCTGTTTTGTAGAAGTTTTATTATAATTTATTTAAATGACATGTTTCGCTTGTCAATGTCTGATTATTAATACTGCCTTAGACAGTTAAAATATGTCATTAAAGATAATAATTTCTAGAAAACAAACGTTTTCATGCGTAGAAATTATAAGTCGTTAAAATTTCAGAATTCCGTAATGATAATAATTTTGTTTTTGAACATCTGTCAAAACTGACCGTATTCATGATAACATTTGTCTAAATATTAATTTTTGTACGAGTATATACATAATTTTATCTACACTTATGAAGGGTTTCCATGTCCCGAAAAATGGTTTGTTAATGTGTATTTTTTAATTTTATTTTTATTTAAAATAATGTGTTGTGTTATAAATAAAAATATATTGTTCAACACATTTTTTTATGATTTATAACTGTTTTTTCATCTTTGAGATTTTTCGAAGATTTCGAGTTTTGAATGTTTTATAACTTAAACATTGATAAATCGATAGAAACTGTTCTCTTGATGATGAATGTATCTGATTTTACGATATTTTTTTTTGGTGAAAGTATACAGCCCTTAAAACATGTCATGAAAAATAATCTTAGGTAGAAAATATTTATATGCTAATAGAAGCAAAGTCAGATTAGCTCCTAATGACTTACGGAATCAAACCAAGAGCAGAACTTTATCGGAACGAAACACTCCTTAGAACAGCCGAATGGAAAACATTTCGATCTATCGTGAGTAAGATACCTTATTGAGAGATTCGTATAACCTGGAACATTGATGACATTGTGAAATAAGTGGGTTGAAAAGACGATTTTGTAGGGAACACATCAAAGGGATAGATCTAGTCAATATTCCCAAAATCGTGATGCACGAGACTCCTGAGAGCAGTCCATTAGGACGACCACTAAAGAGATTAAGAGAAAGCTGGACGTCTTATCACAGGGCCAAATTTTATATGCTCTTTAAACTGATCATAAAATCCTAAATATATCTATCCACTTAAAATTATTTATTTTGAAATATAACAAGATTCTTTTGGACTGTTAAATTCACTATCTCTCTCCGATGGGCCTACAGCCCAAATCGAGGTTTGGGTTCCCATAATTTTCCGCCTGTCCTCTGCCGCCGTCTTCCAATTAAGCACCTGAAGGAGCTGCTCTGCATCCTTCCCGACCTCATCCTCCTATCTCAGCCTGGGTCTTCCCACTCGTCTTCCTCCACCTGGGGGTCTATTCATTCTTATTTTAGGAACCCGTGAACCTGGCATCCTCTGTGCATACCCAGCCCATCTCAATCTCAGTAGTCTCATGTGTGATGAGATGCTAGGGACCCTGAATATGCTGTATATTTCTTCATTGTTTCTGATGTTCTATTGATTATCTTATATCACGGGTTCACAGATTCGTCGCAATATTTTTCATTCGAATCTGTCCAGCATTTCAGTCATCCTCATCGTCAGCACAATACATATTATAATCCTAGTTAACGCTATTAACCTTGTTTTAAATTTGATAAATTTCTTGTTATGCAGGTTCGTAATTGCCAACTAGTAGGACTTCACGACTTAAACCAAGGGACGGAATACGTAAGAAGCAAACTCCTTGAATACATGAATAAATTGATCAGTTTTGGCGTAGCAGGATTCAGGTATGTAATTTCGCCTCTCTTACTAAGAACTAAATAAAATTCGGTTATTTTTAACCATCTTTACAACCAATAGAAATAAATTTACTAAAATTAATACGATAGTAAATATCGGCGTCGTAGTGTCGTGATATAGAAATATTTTGACTGAATGGAGTCGTAGTGTCGACTTTTACGAGTATATACGAGGCTAGAAAATCAATGATAAACGTAGAATTGAAAATAACCTTGTTTTGATTAAGATTTTGAAAGACTTTAATATAAAACAGAAAGATATTGAAAAGTGGTTAAGCAGATGATTGCGTTTTAAAAAAGAAGAATATCTAATAATGTTTAAGTGAGAAAATTATCAAAACTTAAAATCAAAGGTGACATATGGAGTCGTGGTCAAAGATTCTCATACAACAAAGAATCTACTGTCTTAAAGAAAACCCTTCTAAGAATGATTTTGGACCCAGATCTGACATGGCGATATAAATCGAAGGGTACCCACCGCTTATTTAAGGCTGTTATAGAGCGCAGCGGCGCCCTTTCGTCAGTTTTGCTAGTTCACTTCCTAGATCTGCCCCCGTCCATCCGGGAGTGATGTTGCAGTGGGAACTTTGATGCATAGGAGCAATAATGAGATCCACTCAATGACTTAGCAGCCGATTATTTTGAGGACCGTGCATTTGCCGTATTGGTAAACCAATAGGAGAAACCATAACAATCAAGCGTCTGTTCGCGTATAGACCGGTCGGAGTAAGGTCCCTATAAAAGTCTACTAAGCGTTTAATAGCTTCATTCTGGCTGATCTAGATATGCGAAATAAAATATCCTAATTTATTGCCATTTTAGAGTCGCCACCCGGTGGATGATGTCAGTGACCTTTGTTTTTTCTCTCACCGTATCGTTTCTGACTCTGTCTCTTAGGCTTATTCCTAACATGGCTCTTTCCATGGCTCTTTGGGTCACTCGTAGTTTCTCGGCACTTTTTTTGGACAATGTAACAGTTTCAAGACCATAAGTACCAACTGGCAGAACGCAGGCTTCATAGACTTTTCGTTTCAGGTTGATCGGTATTTTCCGGTTTTTAAGGATGTAGCTCAGGTTTCTGAAAGCTGCCCAACTTAGTCCAATTCTTCTATTAATATTGTGTCCCAGGTATT